>VWZI01012593.1:1152059-1193072 GCA_013396835.1 Psilopogon haemacephalus
CAGGGGGATGGACCTGCTCATCCCAGGATATTGTAATATTGTTATTCTATTCCCTTTCTGGCATCATAGCTTAAAAGATAGTGCTTGACTGCACTTGCCCTCCCTTCCTTTCCCTGCCTTTCTTGCCTTCACTTCTCCGAGCAGTGCATGCTCTTATCTTTTGGTTTGTAGAGGAGTTGGCAGGCCACAGAGGCTTCATAGGCCCAGCTTGGCAGGACACCAGCTTCAGCCTACCTTACAGGCTGACCTGGGGGTGGAAGGGGTAGAGGACTCTAGAAGCCCAGTTTGGGCTTAGTGGATTTTACACTAATTCTACCTGATTGCCTCATATATATATATATATATACGCACACACATATATATATATTTGCTCTTATAAATAGAATTTATCTCTAAACTTCCAATCAGTGTACAGTGTCCTTATTCTTACTCCTGAAAAAGGGGTAAGAGATTAGAGTCGATTCTGGTATCCAGAACAGGGTATACTCGTGGCCCAGACTGGAACATCACTGATAATGAGCAAAGACTAGAAGTAGGCACAAGACCAGACAGTTCTCATTTACATATGGCACTTAATCGTCCCACAATGGCAAAGTTTGAGGCTTTCTCTTTTCAAGACTGATTACATAAAGTAACAGTAAAAGGGTCTGAAGATCAAGCAGCCAAAAAGCAAAGCTGGGGAAGTGGTTGAGCTGATGGCTGATTGGGCAGGGAAGATATGAAATCCCTTTACTGATAGCAGGAATAGTAGGAAAGTTGTATTTACAGACTGCGGATAGAGCCTGTAGCTGTTCTTGGTGCAGCAGATGTAGGAATGGGCCTACTCTAACTGCAGAACACTTTGTTATTTTGCTTATGAAGCTGTGCAGAAATTAAGATAAATGTTTTGTGGTTTTCTTGTAATCACTCTGTTTCATAGATTCATGCCAAAATGTGCTGAATACTATGGAGTGCTGAAATAAGTAAATGGATATAGAGAGATTTTGATTCTTGTCGACCTCCTGAGGTATGGGATATGTAACATTAGGTGGAATTTCTGCTTCTCTGTGAATAAGAAACTGCTTTACTGCCTCACTAGGATATTAAATCATATTGCTACTTTGGGAACAAAGGTAAGCATGAGAGGTTTTAGTCATTTGAGATACCTCTCACTTGCAAATTGATGCTGCATACCAATTTCTATATGCTGAAATGTGCACTCAGAAAATAAATAAAAAATGCACCTTAGAAAGCCTAAACAGATACTGGTGTATGCAAGAGCTGTGTCTCAAGCCCTGCAGTGCATTACATGTTCTTTTCAGTCATATTTCGTTTTACTGATACACTTTTGTTTGAGGAAAAACATTCTACTTGATGGCAAAATAGGATCAGATCATAGAATCATAGAATGGTCTTGGCCAGAAGCAACCTCTAGAGATCATCTAGTCCGGTTCCCCTGCAGCCAGCAGGGACATCCCCACCAGACCAGGTCACCCAGGGCCCCATCAAGCCCTCACCTTGATTGTCTCTAGGAAAGAGGCCTCAACCACTTCCCTGGGCAACCTGTTCCAGTGATCCACAACCTCATAGTAAAGAACTTGTTCCTAACATCCAATCTAAATCTGCTCTTCTCAAGCTCAAACCCATTGCCCCTCATCCTATCAGAGCCGGCCTTTGTAAACAGCTTCTCTCCATCCTTCCTGCATGCCTCCTTCAGGTACTGGAAGGCTGATATTAGGTCCTCCTGGAGCCGCCTCCTCTCCAGACTGAACAACTTCCCTCTGCCTGTCCTCATAGCAGAGGTGCTCCAACCCTCTGATCAGAACTGGATGCAGTACTCCAGATGAGGTTTCATCAGAGCAAAGTGGCAGAATCCCCTCTCTGGCTCTGCTGACCACACTTCTTTTAATGCAGCCCAGTATTTGATTTGCCTTCTTGGTTGCAAGCGTGCAGTGTCTGCTCATGTCTGGCTTCTCACTCACCAGCACCAAGTCCCTTTCCATGGTCCTGCCCTCTAACACTTCATCCCTCAGACTGTACTGGTAGTAGAACCCAGGTGCAGAACCCTGCACTTGCTCTTGTTGAACATATGAGGTTCACCTGAGTCCAGCTCTCTAGTCTATCGACATCTGTCTGGATGACCTCCCGTCCCTCCCATGTGTCAACATCACCACACAGTTTGGTGTCATCTG
Source organism: Psilopogon haemacephalus (assembly GCA_013396835.1). Classification (NCBI taxonomy): domain Eukaryota; kingdom Metazoa; phylum Chordata; class Aves; order Piciformes; family Megalaimidae; genus Psilopogon; species Psilopogon haemacephalus. The sequence continues at coordinate 1,154,231 of VWZI01012593.1, forward strand.
CAAACTTACTGGTGGTGCCCTTGATCCCACTGTTTATGCCATTGATAAAAATATTAAATACCATGGTCTCATTACAGACCCATGCGGGACACCACTTGTCACTGCACTCCACCTGGACTTTGAGACATTGAGCACCACCCTCTGGATGTGACCATCCAGCCAATTCTTTATCCATTGAACGGTCCACCCATCAAATCCACATCTCTCCAATTTGGTGAGCAGGATATTGTAGGAGACTGTATTAAAGGCCTTGCACAAGATAGATCACATCCATAGGGTGTCCTTTATCTAATGACTTAACCACTTAATCATAGAAAGCCACTAAGTTAGTCAGGCAGGACATGCCCCTAGTAAAGTCATGCTGAATGTCATGACCTCCCTGTCTTCCATGTGCCTCAGCATGACATCCAGGAGGATCTGTTCCATCATCTTCCCAGGCACAGAGGTGTTCCTTAGCAAATCTTTAGTGGACAAGAACACCATTCATAACTGGTGATCTCCATATTTATGACACAGTTTCTAATACTTCAACAACTGTTTGCTTCTTTTTAAAATTTCTGGCATATGTTTTAAATTCATCTCAGTCTGCAACAGCTTCAGCAAAGGATGCATAACCTGCCTGCATTCTTAAGAGAGACAGATGAGGGATACTCTCTGTGTGTGGGCTGTCTCTATAGGAATCTGGTTTATTCCTAATAGTGTAGCATGGTAAGGAGGCCCTAAGCCTGAGATGGTCCCTACATCAAATTAAGCCTGTGACAGGATAGAGATATAGTCCAAGCAGATCAAAGGTCTGCTTTTGACCTTCCCTGCCCAAGGCAAGCTCTCACGACACAAATCCTAGATGAAAGGATTTACTCAGCTGCTTAAATCGGGCTTCTTTAAATCCATAGTTCCCAACCACAACTAGTGCAACCTTTCTATCTTACTGCAAGAGGTAAAACTTTCATTTCAGCACTGAGATGGGTAATACAATTGGCTCTGTTTTCATACGATAGTGGCAGCATGTCATGGAAAGGTTGTGATTCAGCAAATGGGCATTCTAATGGGCTTTAGTTTGATTTAATGTAGTTTGTTCTGGCATAGATTAGAGAGAGCTTGTTTCATAGTTTTAATAAATAAAGGGTGATCCATGAGTAGTAAAGGTCGAGAATTATCCTTACCATCTATGATTTCTGGAAAGCCTTTTCAAATCATCATCACTATCTCTGTACTTTATTCCCAACATTTTCTGGCCATAAAATAGTAAGTGGTAAAATAGCCTAGACTCAGCAGCTCGCTAACATGGTTAGACTTTTTCCAACACCTTATTTATATTTTATTGATGTGTGTATATATCACACTGCATTCAACACAGGAAATTCTCCTCTGGAACCAGAGAGGTTACCCCAAGAGTAACCAAATTCAACACATCAGGGCCTCTCACATGGAGCAATCCATCCTCCTACACTGAAACTTTCTTGCAAGTTTCAGACTTTATTTCAGATGTTCATTTTGCTAGCAGAATGTTGGTCCCAATGCATGTATTCCTTTACTTCTGTCATTCTTTTAATTTTGGTAGATATGAGGTAGAGGTCCTCAGTTTCTGTCCCCAGTTTTCTCAGAAATGGTTTTTCTCAGTATTTTGAAGCTTTGCCTAGAGCTGGAACTAGAAAAACTAAAATGTCATGACAGAAACTTTTTTTTTTTTTTTAATTTATTGTTAGAGCCAGGTAACCAAAGGACACCAAATATGGTATTGATGCATATAAAATTATAATTTTTCATCCTATCCACATTTAAGTGTTTTGCAAGGTGATTTAATTTCTGTAAAGATACTATGGAAAAGGTTTCAGTCAGAGTCTTGTCTGCTTATTAGCCATCTCTTCAGCCTAGGTCTTCCCTATCTTGTTATGCTGGAATCTGTGGAGTTGAAAAGCCAATACTCCAGGTTCTCACCTCTTTAATCAGATGAGACACAGGCATCAGAAGCTTGGCAGGGACTCTCACAATGGTGCTGGTGGTGCTGGGTGCTTCAGGGTGAAGTTAGCTGCAGTCTGTTCCCCACTTAGAAAGTGTAAAAGGCACCAGGACATTGTGAAGTGCAGAGTAGGCACCCTGGTGATTTTTGTGAGCAGCGATCTGGGCTTCAAGGTCCCTGGTTGGGGGGGCAGCTCCCATAGACTGGCAGCTGGGGTGCTGGGAAGGAGCCTTCATTTTCAAAAAAACTATGCTGTGGAGCATCTAGATTGAAATATTATGTGAAATATTGCAGATCTCATTATAGAACTAATTTATTTGCATTTTATCCTATTTAAATCTGAAAAAATGTTTATAGAAATAATGCATCTATAAGCATTAAAATGTAGTCATTCAAACAGCTGAGGTACTTTTATGGTGGTTATACCAGCAGATGTGAACATTTGCCTGCATTTTACCATAATACAGATATAAAAGAGTTTAGAAATAGAGGAGGAGCATTTAAAAAAGAAAAAAAATCAGGTGAGCCCTCTGGGACGTAATCTAAATCTGAGCATTTATACCTTACAAATCACTAAGATTTTTAGCATACCAAAACCACTCAAGAGTTTATGTTAGGTGAAAAATAAAAAACAATTAATTTATTTCCTCCCCTCCCCCCCCATTTAGATGGTTAGCATAGTATTTTATAGTATTTTTACAAAGCAGTTATCATCTGCAGCTGAGAATTACATTTTGTATCTGCTTAAAATTGCAGGATGTGCAATGTGCAATGGCTAGAGAATCTTCAGCTTTATTTAATCACTTCACTTTGCATTTGAAAAGTAATTCATCATGGAAAGTCACTGGGGTATAGAGAGCACTAATTGCGGCAAAATATCAAGGACAGTTTTCCTCTGTCTTAATTAAACATTAATGAGTAAAGTTATTTGCAAATGCATGCTGCAGGGATGGACTTGTCTATCCAAGTTTTGTAAATACTGACACCGAGTGTCAAAATAAAACACCTTAATTGATTTATACAGAAATAGTTTAAAAAGAGTGCACCTGGAGTGACATTTTTGTAGCATTTTATAGAGTAGCTTCCTGATGAATTATTTATAAAGAAACTTGGCCTGACCTATCTTAATTACACAAGTGATTGTTTCCAAACTAATCAATTTTGTAAGTGAAGTGAATTCTCTCCACTGTCAGTCCTCACTACTTCAAGAAGGAAACAGAAATGCATCTTTTGACAAAAGGTCCTACTATATCTATCAGTGAGCCAATAGCAGCCTTAAAGTTATTAGTGAGCTCAAGAGAATGCTACTTCTAACCTCAAGATAGTTGTGTATTAGTGAGGAGTATGAGTAAGGAAGTAATAAGCTGTGAAAAATCCAGTACCAGTAGGTAATTTTTAGTGTCCAGTCATAGGGTGTATCAAGTAAATAAAGATAACAAAGAATGAAGGGGCCAGATTGTTTAGTATTAAGTGGTTGTTGGAGTTGAAATGCTCTATAGCAGTCATTCAGCATTTCAGAAACATGCTAATAAGAGAAACAAGGGTTCCAATAAAATGGTTTTCTCTTCATCTCTAAGGGTATACCCTCATTTATTTCCATAATATTTAATATTTAAATAATTATATATTTTTATAATGATAAATTCTGAAAAGTAAAGCTAATAAAAAAGCCAATGACACCTGAAACTTGTGAGTTAGCAGAAGAGAGATGTAATGAATAACAGCAACTGCTGTGCAGGTGGAGGAAAGCACCTATCAAAGACTGAGGATGTGAATACACTCTTGCTGTTAGCTGTAGTAAAGAAGAATGTTGAACAGAATTCCAGAAGTACTCAGTCTGAACTTCTCCTAAATTGTGTACTGAGAAAACGTGAACCAAGGTGTAAGAAACAGCTCATTCAGCTGTGAAGGGAGAAAAAAATCAAATCATTAAGCTCTGTTTGAGAAAAGCTCTGCTATGTATGCAGCTTTTCATGATGGTTTCTATGACTTAATCTCTTTCCTGTATCAGACATATATTGCTATTACATATTCTTAAAGTTAATACTGCTAAAATGCTTTTCATGTGTGTTTTACGTTTGCTACAGTTAACACATGTAGTTTAGTTTTCTAATCATTCCAATTGTACTTTGAAATGTTTCCCAGGTTTGTAGGAAGAAGAACAAAAAAATCATCTGGATTGACAAAGTGTTTGACAAAACAATTGTCAGAGCAATTTTCAGTGGCTCACTGTCAGATTAGAAAAATGTACCAGGTGCAGTTCCAAGGAGATATGTAGCACAGCTGAACACTTTCATTAGACACAGACAATAGAATCAAGAGTGACTATATATTGCATTTACATATGACAGCAGATATATACCTACGGACATGATTAGAATTTGGAATAATCTTAAGATGCTTGGGAAAAATTTCTCAAAATTATTCAAAATTCTTAATTTGAAATATAACGTTCTGTACCCAAGCATGGTGAACCAGCCCCACAAATCAATGTTGCCAAGTAACAGGCTAAAGAAAGGAGTCTGTAGTAAAGGATATGGGAGCAATAATGTGCTTAGCAGTTGAAGATGGCATATATTTTTTTTCTGAAAGAAGTTCATGTTATAGGAGGATGTGTTAACAAGAAATTATATGTAGAAAATATTCCAAAATGAACAATGGAATGAAACAAAACAAATGAGAACAACAACTGAACAACCAACCCTACAAACAACTAAACAAACAAAACCCCCCAAACAACCAAACAAAACCCCCCCAATGAACAGTGAACAGACAGACAGTCTTTGCAAGCTGTCCTACCATTATGAAAGCCTGTGTGTGATGCAGTGGTATGGGCTTTGTTATAGTGCCTCTTTCCTGCTGTATGCACCTGGACCACAGTGAACAACTCCACAGGCCTGGCAGATTGCTGCATACCGTAATTTATCTATTTATTGATTGACTTTATGTGTTTTGTTTCCAGTGATAAGAGTAAAGGCCTCCTGCCCTTTCCTCATTGCTATAGCTCTTACCACATTCCCACAAGCAATCCAGAATGCTTGTGTCTTCTGTGTCAGGCACAACCTTTCGTCTTCAATTAAAAAAGAAAAATGACTGAAGTCTCTTAATTGGTATTTCTATAGGCAAGATCTTAACATTCCTGTGGGGTCTGGACTCTCTCACGGTTTGTCTAAGTAAGACCTAGGGAATGGTTTAAAATGTTACACAGAAAAATTTTAAATAATCAAATGGTGACGGTCTGTTCAAATATGTTTGTGCAGTGTGCAGTCAAGCGAACCAAGCCATTGCTTATGGGCAAAATGGCAGTAGTTATTCTGTTGTTTTGCTCATGGCACTACTTGCTTTGTGTCTCACTTGATTATTACAAAATAGGGGAACTTTGCGTAATTATCTAGGAACCATCATCATTGCCTGTGGCTGTTATCGGTGTGGACAGGCATTCACTTCTCAGATCAGAAACACACTTCATCAGCCTCTGTTTTTCTCTAGGCTTGGAAACACTTGCTGTATATATTTCATTTGAGCAAACAGAAGAGTCTTCTTTTTCAGCTATCTGCAGTCCTACTACTTAGCAAAGCATTTGTATGCTTCTTTGGTTACAAATATGTTTGTGCAGTTACATCAGAGAAGAGAGTAGAAGTCTCTGCTTATGTTTTGGTAGAAAGTGGGAAATGCAGTTTCTGTAGGAATTCTGTAGAGGTAGAATGTTCAGGACTAGGCTGTGGAAAAGTCGTGCAATAATAATTCTCTACAATAAAACATTTTGAAAGTAAACTGTTCTGAGATGAAGAGACATGAATGATATCTTCTCTTACTGTATATCAGTGGTGAGCAACCAATCAGAACACAGCAAACTGGAGCTACTTGAGAGTGACATCTGACTGAGACAGACTCTAGAAGGGCTACTTCCCTCAGTGGTAACTGTTTGAGCCAGAATTTTCAAACCAAGTTTATACTTTCATCTTACTGGGCAACTTTTACTTCATGTTATGCTATTCTCCCTGATCACTGGGGTCCACAAAAACAGTGTGGTTCAAAAACTTTGGTTGCAAATAGCTGTTAGCCGTTAATTCATTTGAAAAGAATGTTTCTCTACTCCCTCTCAGTGAGGTGATGCTGCAGAGACTGCTCTCCCTCACTTCAGCCTCATCTTCCAGTCTCAGCCTGTACAGGTCATGTTGGCTGCCTTCCCCTTTGTGCTTCTTTTCTTTAATTTAGAAAAAAAAAATATATAGTTACATACATTGCTGTCTGTATGCAGCTATTGATGCCCTGCTCATGCCTCTTTTGCAAGAAAGAGTATCTCCTATTCCTCCCATTGTTACTGCTGTTTTGTGTACACCTCTTTCTCTCTGAGTTACTGGTAGATTACCATGACCTTAACTGCCTCACAAATATTGGAGCAGATGGATAACAGTGATCACAGGATCTCATGGTTCAGTAAGTCTTGGCATTTGCAATAACTCCAAGGAGCGTGGTAAAACTGTTTTAGGTAGACAGTCACATGCACTTGATCAGCATGTGTCAGAATGGTACATTTTCTGCCAAACTATTATCAAACATACAGTAATTGTAGAAAATAGAATAATATAGTGAAGTGGAGGTTATAACAGAAAATGAGTAGTCAGATTTGCTGTCTTGTGTAACTAAGGGAGCTAAAATCTGCTATCATCTGAACTATCTAGGAAGTACAAAAAGAAAGCTACAGTTTGTTTTTCTTCTCTGCGCCGATTTACACTGATTAGAACACATCTTAGAGCAATTTCTAATCTATGGCTATGATTTTCCCAGCCTGTGAGTTACAGTCTATACAGTGTTTTTGCATATGCAGAGCCTCCATTTACCAATTTTTACAGCCATTTACATGGTGTCTTTGATTTTAGTTAGGTTTGCAGTGACAACCTTGGCTGTTTAGTTCTGGTCCTCAAGCTACAGTTCTTGAGCTAAGATTGGATGGCCATGACATTTGTGCTTATTCAAGCACTTGGAGCTATGATTTTCCCTTCCTTGGCAGTGCAGGAAAAGGAAGGACTCTGCACTTGAACTGGGAAGTTAACAGGCCAGAGATACAGTGCTCTTTTTAAAACCCTAGGTTGTTTAACCACTATCAGGGTGTAAGAGGAGTTCAAGAATTACTGTGATGCATCTAGAGCTCAATTTTAATATCTGTGTTAAAATGCGATGTAACAAATTAATGAATGTTACATGCGTATTGGTTTCATGTATTCAATCCACATGTTGTGCTGTACACACAGAAATACTGGGAAGGTGTAAAAGACAGTGAAAACAGTTACAGGCACTTATTTAAATCAATTCACTTGCATTTGTTGTGTTGTGGGATTTTTTCTTTCCTTCCCATGGAAATGTCAAAGTTATGTTTCTACGGCAGTGAAGAGACAGGTAGAGGAAATAATAAATGTAAACATAATCACCTACATTAAGGTGGTTAAGTTAGCTGGCAGAGAAGAATACAGAATATTGGTACCTCAATTGTAGAGCAAAGTTGAGTATGAGATGGTTGTAAATTGGCAATTGCTGATAGTGTAAATTGATGATACTGCAAACCTTTGGAATATATCCAGAGTTTAAAGAGCTCAGGCATCAGAAATCTCCAAAACCCCTCACAAACCCTAAAGCCCTCATCAGTACAGTCATGTTCTCAGGAATAGAAGGTTATTTTTAGCTAGATGTAAATTAGAGGTGTTAGTCTGCAGCAGCATTTCTGACCTAAATATCAATCAAATTAATAAAATGTGATGCTGGTGCTGCACTTGATTTGGTGCTCCATGTAGGCCTAGGGGGCTCAGGGAGTGTCATACAGAAGCTATTGCTGTAGGCCAAGAGCTTGAAATTATCCTGGATCACTCGTGAGAATGGCTTAGCAAGAATAAGTGGTCTCTGATTTCACCTGGATCAAGGCTACAAAACTCCCCAGGTAGCACTGTTGGCAGCCTCACTGGGACACAGTCACCAGGGAGTCAGAGGATTCCATGTGCTTGGGATGCATAGCAGAGGGAAACAACCTAGGTAGACTAGGTTGTTGTAGTAGTAAAGCCAAAATGGCTGAAGGTTAATTCGTATAGAGCAATTTCATTCACGCCCTTAGTGTTCGAATACCATTCTATGTATTCTGCCAGGGGAGCCCAGCATATGGAAAACATATAAATAACCAGTGAGTAGTAATACTTTAAGATCGTGCATGACAGTTGTTATCCCTAACAATATTCATGTTAATTTTCATCTGTAAAGCAAATACAGGTGATAGACTCAGCAGCTTTTAATTGTAAAGCATTTTAATGTCAGCTATATGTGTACTTACTTATTTATTTAAGGTGTAAACTAAAATTCTTTATGTTGTAATTTGTCCCCCAAATATCAGACATGTAAGTAGTAAACCATCATAAAATACAATGTCTTTATCTTGTGTCTCCTTGTGTTCATCTTTCATAGCAGGGTACATGAATCCTGTCAAGTTAAACAAAGACCTCAAAGCAGACAGCTACAATTCAATGAAATTCAAGAAAACTATTGTGCATTGTCAATACTTCAGTCTTTATTTATTGATACCATTTATGTTTCATTTCCTATTTAATTTCAGTTTTAGTTTCTTTTGTTTGTCTGTGTGTTGTATGCTGGTACCAAACCTGCTGTTAAAAATAGATGAGAATGAGCTTCATCTCATAGACAACTACACTTCAAAGACAGGATGTCTTTATGCTAAGCTGTCTAATATATTGTCCTTTCCCAATGCCCCCTTGAGAGACTTCTTGTCAGCACTGATCTCTTACATGACTAATGATATGATGAGAGAGGTTAAGGTGCAGGAACAGAACAGAGGTAGGAGAATGAGCTCTTCTTTTACTATCAATATTTAAAGATGAAGGTGAGTTTATATTGTTCATCCAGTACATCGGCCAGATGAAGCACTTGCTGACAAGGCTGCAATACTGCTTTGAGCTATCCACAGCAGTCACACACCTTTACACTCAGATGTCTTCTACAGAAGTACTCAATGATTGTTGTCACTTGTGTTTTATATAAATGACCATATAGTGACAAGAAAGCTATGCTGCTGCTCTTGTTCTTGTTCTGATACTGTAATTGTATTATCTTGACTTTGAGCTATTGCTGACTTAAGTCAGCAATAGATTACTAAAGACTGTACAAAGACAGCATATTAAATGAGATCCTCCTCCTACTTGGAAGGCACACACTGGACACAAAAGAAATTTAACTTCTCAAATGAAGAAATAAATTAATGTCTTGGACATGCCTTTATATCTCCCAGCTTTATGGACTTCATATAGCCTCTAATCTCCACAAAATTTAGGGAATGTAATCCAACAGATAAATTATAATGGACTGTTGTAAGCTGATGTGAAATTTTTGAATTAAAATCCTGATGTTTCTCATGTTAAACTGATTTTTAAAATTGTTAAACTGATTTTTAAAACTGGTTTGCAATTTGCCTAATCTCCCAACTCAGATTTTTTTTTTCCTAGTCAACTTGAGTAGTTTCTATTATCTCCCAGTCCCAAATGAATCAATCAGCATCTGACACAGCCTTGCAGGTCCTCAGCCATGTTTGCCCAAGGCAATGGAAATGAAATAAAAAACTACCTTTATGAGTAGGGGGTTAGAACTCAATGCAGGGAAATAATGCTGTATTCTCTTGAATACAATACAATATGCCATGAATATATTAGACTAACTCTATTTTCTGCCAATTGTGAATTGGAGTTTTTAAGTTTGTGCAGGGATTTAATCTTTCTAGTCCTTTAGGATCTGATTTTTAAAGATGCCTTTCATTGTGATCTGAAGGGATGTTTGTCCCTTTCAGTTTTATAGCCTGGAGTTTATACTCTTAATTGAAATTTAATAGATTCCCTCAGGTTATGATAACTCCTTATTACAGTTTCTGTACACTAGCTTTGTTCATTTCTGAAATCAAAAGAAAAACAAAACTCACTCTTCATTCTATTTCCTCCTTTTTGGAAGCAAACATTATATGCCACCTAACATTTTAGAAATGGTAATGGTTTTTCAGTGCATTGTGTTCATGATACATTTTGTACTCATTTACATTCATAATAATCAGTGACAGCTGCCTCTGACCAACGTATCTTGCTAGACACCTGATTTGACCTTGATTATAACAAGTAGTGAAAGAATTATTATGTTATGACCTATTTAAGTAGATGAAGACAAAGGGACTCTTCAGTCATAGGACTCTAGGGAATTAATCTACCCAAGTTTTTGAAACTGTCAAGAAAAGAAAAGGTGTTGAGAACTTGATGTATATTTGATTGAAGGTAAACTTGTTAGAAGAGAAACAGCAGGACCCTGCTGAACAGGGGCATTAACAGTTTAAGAGGAAACATCCTTGCATGATGCATCACATTAGTCATTTTGCTGTAATCCTGCAATGTGGTAGGGCACAGTGGGGACTGGTACCCTGCATGAAAGTGCAGCAACATTCACTGGCTCTCCAGTGAATAGCACAAGATTGTCTGGATCCTATTACACTCAATCCTGAACTATCAAATATTTTGATGTCCATATTTGTGTCAGACAGAAACAGACGGGTCCAGCAGAAATTTTCTTGATAAATCTCCAAGCAAACAGGGAAATGCTGACAGTGAGGTCATGTTTATATTTGTCCTTTTCAGGGGCTTAGATTCATAGATTGTTACAAGCATTGTAACCACTGTGTTATTTATTTTATTACTCCAAATGGGAGTTTGTATGGAATTCTTAATGACAATGTTGTGTTTACATGTCTATTCCCAGTATTAGATCAATAGTTGGAATAGTGGAAAAAACAAAATAATTTATATATAAACAGGGTGAATAAAGAATGAAGGGACTAATAATGCATATGAAACTTTCTATTTCAAGTAACTTTAAAAGGTCAGCCTTTTTGTCAGACAGAGAGTTGTTTCTTTGTGACTAGCTAGGATAAATCTTATGTATAATAGTGTCATTTTAAAAAAATCTATTATCAGGTATAGATTTCATGTGGTGTGAAATCTTTAGTGAGAATACATACTCTATAACATAATGATTTAACAAGGGTTACCCTTTTTCTGTGGCTACTTGACATAAAATAAAAGCTTTGGTTTATACCTGAGGGAACCTCTCAGTTTCAGACATTTGACTTGAGACATACAGAGTAATACTCGAAGACAGACGTGCTTCCATGACTTCCTTGTAGACCAGCTGTATTTTTTATGTGAATAAACTGGAAAGAAATCTTCAGATTTAATTTGCATTTTGAATTCAGAAATACTTCAAAGCTACTCAGAGTAATGTGCATTCATAGTCAGTTACTTTGAAGCAGAGTCAAACAGTGCAATTTAGAGAAACAGAAATGTATTTGTTACTTCTCCTGAATATTTGAAAATATCCTGCAGTACATCAATGACAGCAATGTGCTTTGTAAGTGCTGTGTTTTGTTGCTCTCAAGTCTGTGTTGGCAGCAGTAAAGCATCACTCAGGCCATAAGTGAAAGCTGTAGAAAATCCTAGTTAAAGCCTTCTTAAAATGAATTTTGGTATGACCAGACTTAGATGCACACATTTGTCTTACTCACGGTGTGATGTCTAGCCAAGAGCCTTGTCCTCCGTACGCTGGCAAACAGCACGCTTCTGGGCTGGGGGTCACATCAGGAACACCCTAATCTGGCATGACTGTATTTAGAAAGCTCCATGTCATATTAGTACTAAAACTGCAGGTGGTCTGAATTTTCATGAACTCTAAAATCACTCACAACAGGTGTGATCAAGCAGATCTGGAGAGTGGTTGTTTATCAGAGGGAAGGCAGCAATGCAAGCTGCCTTCATCTGTTCCTGAGTTTGATTCAGCACATGTCCCACTAAGGCCTTGGGGAGGAAATATTTTGAGTCTCTTAGCCAATTGAGCTTTCTTTTTTTCTGGACAGGATCTGAAAAAATTACAATGAATTCCACATGTGACATGGCCTAATATGACCCTTCGAGAATGGCCTTCTGCAATCGATTTCCCAGGCTCTACACTCAATTACTGGTTAAGTCTTTCAGATATTGACATCTTTTACTGAATATTTAGGGGCTGTATGGTGCCCAGGTCCAATTACAAGTTGAGTTGTTCATGGTGGCATAGGTTAAATACCTGCTGCAAGAAACAAGGTGCATATAAAGCAAGGGAGAGATATTATCAGCAAGAAGTATGCCAGAGATGCTGTCAAATCTTGGACAGGGAGTACAGCCAAGATACCACTTCATGTAATCAATCAGCAATTGTAAAATGGCACTTGGTCAGATGTGTGAACCATAAGAGATGAAGTTCTCTCATGGGTAAATATTTAAGAGTCTGCTTTAGCTGTTTTGTGTACTCACCAAGAAAATCATGAATGAGAAAGATCTTCAGCTGATGTTCCTGATCGAATGTTTACTAAGAAGGAGGTGTTTGAATTGTATCAGTCCTTTTATTCAGTCCTCCTGAATTTTTATTTTTAATTTTAATTAGCTATTTTACAACCTGAAATAGGCTGGCTTCTATTGTTAGAATTGATGGAATTTCGGTAAACATTCATTCTTGTGTACTGGATTGCGTCACTTCAGTGGAGTTGTCAAACTCTGCTAAATGGCAACATTCACAGGGTTCAGGGGACACTGCATTTCTTGACAACTGGCAGCTGTATCTGTTATGCATTCTGTTTGTTACAAAGAGTATGGTGAGACAGGAATGTTGTAAGAAGGTAAATAGGATATTTCTTGAGGAAGACAGTTTAGAATTTAAGCTGTTATGAAAATGAAAAATGTTAGTAAAAATATAAAAAAAGAGTATTTTTATCAAGTTTGGAAGTGTTTGTGGTTTTTACCTTTTAAAATGTTTGCATGAGTTACATATGTAAAAGGAGATTAAAGCAGGTTTTAATGCTGAACAAAACTATCTTCTTCTGAACCAGAATAAAATCCTTTTCAGTTTAGATTACTGGGGAAATTTATTTTGCTGTGTTTGCTTTGCATAAGCCTCCCAAATACTTCTCTTAGATTTCATTGTCATCAAGTGTGTTGAAAGCTATTTATTTCAGACAAGAGGTAATTCCGTGTTCTGTGAAACTACTTCAGTATACATAAATAGAACTCCATTTTAGAATGCTTAATTTGTCAAATGATTGCATCCCTTTATGATTGATGTTTGCCTTCTGAAATTCTGCAATGTCCTAACCTCACATAATTTTTTTGTTTTCTACTGGCTTTTATGGTTATTTTTAGAAAATATTTTAGAAATAAATCAAAAGTTTTGATGGGTTCTGTTTTGAAGTGCGTATCTCTTCAGTCGAGGGATAACAACATCAAAGTGATAATAAGCCACTCTGAGGATCCACTGGATATTTAGGGTTTCTGCAGTCTATGCATATGTAGTAAGTGTGAGTTTAACAAGCCAAAGCAATTAAAAATGTACTCAGAGCTAGGAGAGGATATATAGTGAGACTATCCTTTACTAAAATGCCTGCTCCTCCTGAATAGCAAGGATATTAACTTAACTAATGATCCTTTAAATGGGGATGTAAAATATAATTTAAGCTACTTGCAACATGCAAAAGAGAGGCATCATTTGTTACTGCCAAGCTCACTGGCATGTGGAAATCAGAAAATCATTAGCCTTGATAGAAATAGTTTAATACAGCAGGGAAGAGAACACATTATTTAGAGCAGTTAAATGACAATTGATGCAACTGCTGGCAAAATGCAGAAAAATGACTGTGATTTAGCTAGTGATAAATATTGCACTTAGAATTTATGCATGCAAAAAATGAAAATCTTTCCTCATTATACTGCATACTTAAACTAGGAGACAAACTTTTCTAAAATGGAACATTTACCAACCCTGATTTTTATAACTTTATTTCCACAAAATCCTCATTCTGTCTCTGTCCATGGAATGCCCTATATTGCATAAGAAGTAACATACAGATTGCATCACTCATCCTGGAGTTGCAGAAATACATTAAGAAAGGAGGTTTTCACACTGTTTTAATGCTTACTAGTAGCAGTCTAGAGTCTTCTAGGTGATGCTCTGGCTCTGATGTGAGTTTTACCAGCAAACAAAACATCTTTCATTATACAAAAATTATTCTATAAACCTCTGCAACATATTTCACAGCAAATGCAAATGTAATCCCAACTTCTTAAAGGGCTTTTTTTTCTACAAGGGAGAGATGTGCAAAGTGACATTAAGATAACTGAGAAGGAACCGGATTCTGCTTTCCTAGAGCAAAACTGTATGAACTGCTCAGGGCAAACTGAAGCAACAAATCCTTTGTTCAGCACTGCAGGAATGTAGCCACATGGAAATTTATATTAGAAAGGGAGAAATTGCATCAGTATATGCTTATACTCTTGCTATCCGTTTGTCTTTCTAGCAATAGGAAAACAACAGAAACAGAAAAAAAACTCAGACACCACACACACAAAAGCCCATGTGCACACACAGAGCTATGCACTTCTTAAGAGAACTTGCTATGTGCTTGTCAAAGGTGCTTTTCTGTGTCACTGAATTTCCTCTCAAAGTCACGTCACAACTTCAGGTTTGTTACTGTGCCTGTCTCCTTTGGATCTTGTAATGGACATAGCTATGTGATTTTAAGGACATCTGCCTGAACTTGCAAACATTTTACCCACGGTGGTGGTTAGGAGTGGCATTCCTGCATTGCACTGGCACAAGAGATCAACCTCTGGGCTGTTGCTCTCAATCTGGTTTTATATTTATATAGTGTCAAATTTTCTAACAGAGAGAAAGGACAACTCCAACATTTTAAACATAATGAGTACTTGCCTAGGCATCTACAAGGACGTGTAGGTTGTATGATCTTTTGTCAGCTCTGATAATGAGTGAGATGTGAGAATGGCAGATTTGCATGTATGAAGCCACTGTCCTCTGTAATACATATAACAATTATCACATTGACACTGTTTGTTCTCAGACACAAACGATGAGTATCAGAGAAATAAAGAAGATAGATAAAGATTTTAGAACGTTAAAAAAAATCATTTCTAGAGATGTAGAATTAATTTATTTGTCTTATTGCATCATTATTGCCATTTATGTTGCAAATCCAACCTGAGAAATGCTAAAGTATAAGATATTATGTGCATGTGTATTCATTTAGAGAAACAAATCTGTATTGCTGCATTTGTCAGGATGTTGCCTGCAGCTTTTGTGTAAATTGGATCAGACCAAGAGGAAGTGAGAGTAGTGTCTGATTCCACTGTAGCATACATTTGCAGGAAGCAGCATTGGGGAATCATAATACCGTGCTCATGTTTTCATCTCTCCTTCTCCTCTAAGTGCTCAGGTCGATTGCAGTGTTTAGAACGTGTCTGCCTGACTTCTTCTTCTCTTAAGCCCTCCCGAATAACTTTGAATTTGTTCTTACAAGTGTCCTTAAAATAATTGCCAGGCAGGAGAACTCTGTGTGCTAGTGTGGAGGGAGAGGCTACATCACTGAAGCATACAGCAGTTGGGGAGCTCTTTCCTGGATAATAATGACCAGCCAATGCAGTAAGGCAATGATGGATAAGGTGGAAAAAAGTCGTAGGTACAAAACTGCCAGATGTTTGTGATCTTGTAGTTCATGCTTGTGCTTTCTCTTTTGATGCCTCCAGCTCTTGGAAGATATTTTGTATCTCAGTTGTATTTTGACCTAAAGTTTGAGAAAGAAAAATTAAAACAAAAAAAGAGAGAGAGAGATGTCAAATGGTTTTATAATTGTTACTCCTTTCTTTTCCTAACAGTGCTTTTATCAAAATATCACTGCTTGAAGCCTGGGATCTATTAATTCCTATTGTCATAGAGAAATGACATCGATATTTCAGATTGTGTCTTTAAAATGGAATAGTGTGAAAATTGTTTAGAAGTCAGAACTCCTACAAATATTGGAATTAAAACAATATTTATTTGAGATTGATTTTGCTTGTCACATTCTATTGTTTTCTCCCTTATTTGATCAAATTTACTTTTCAAGCTGTCTGGACAGTAAGAGGCAGGAAGTGGCTTCAGTGGTAGAGAAATCTGCCAAGCTTATTTAAAACTGTTCTATATTTTTTGTCTTCTGTTATACTGTAGAACTAAATGTATCTTGTAATATATTACTTTCTGGTTAAATCATATGCACTTTCAAGTAAAACTTTTGAGTGTGTCTGTAGCCGAGAGTAAAAATGTAAACAGATGCAAGGCAAAGCAGAACTGCAATAAGATGTAGTCCATCATGTCGATGTCATCATGTAGATTTCTCTCACATTCAGGTGAAAAACTTTTACCTTTCTTTGTATTTTCTCTCTTAACTTTCAAAGCGTTTGGTTGGTTGGTTGTTTTTTTTCTTGGAAGAGTGCTCTGGCAAGAGCCCAGTTCTGGCAATGGGGCCATAGAATCCACTTACCTCCAACACAGTGCCCTTGTTTCTACAGCAACTATGAGCACAGCTCAAGGCAAGGCAAAAGTACCATGACACTTTATCTGCATGTCAGATGGGCTAGTCACTTGTCCAGTTACAGTGACAGTGAGCAATACCAGTTGGTTGTGGAAATTTAAAAGATCTTCTTCAGAATGTATCTCTTATAGGTTCCCGAACTACCTATCTCATCCTGAACATAATTACCGATGGGTAATTATTTACTTGCTAAGTATTTACGCTACTTATCCTGAAAAGAGTTCCTTACAAAGTACCATCTTTGTAGCCCAAGATACTGAAGAGTTTGAAATACTTGTTTTACTAGCTGTGTGATCTTTGTCATTTTTTCATCTACTTCTACATGAAGGAGTTCATTTATTGCAACACCGACTGTAAGAAACTGCTGCAGTGACAACAAACACGAGCAGTTTCTGTGTGTGTAGCTATAGTAATCTAACAGTGCTTTTTGTAGATACTTGCCTAATCAGAGAGACTTTCAATTTTTTAAGTTCTTTATCATAGTTCATTATGTATTCAATATTTCCTTTCCATTCAGTATGTTGCAGAGGGAGCCAGCATAGTGAATTCTTTGCCTCTGAAGATAAATAGAATGTACATTCACAATCCTTGCAATTAAAAAGATAAGTGAGTTTTTTCTAAGTGGAAAACTTTCTCTAGATCATACACTGTAGCATACATTATCTACAAAATTGGTCTTTATTAGTTCTGGTGCCTATGGAACTACTCTTAAAAGTACACAATGTAGGTTTCTAAATCAAAGTATATTAGCTAATAGTGAATAAAATGAAGATAAAGGGAACAGTTAGAAAATTGTTTGTGCTCAAAGTAGAAAATTTGTCAGTGACCTATGCACTTAAAATAGCATGCATGTGATGGAGATGCCTATAAATTTATTAGAAATATATATTAGAAAAAGGTTAGAAATTTCTGGTTTTCATATTTTGTTTAGAAGTATTTGGGATATTTATTTACTTATGTGACTCTTGAAAGCATATATTCACAGGAGTAAATTCCTGATTAATTAGAGTTTCAGGTGTGCCACAGTACACATAAAGACAAGCAATATTTGTTTTAACATAGCATCAAAATAACCCTGAGACAGCTTTCCACAGAACGTCAAGTAGCTGTCCTAATATTTTTTTTTATATGGGCTTGGTTGTGATAGCTGAGAAAAGAGCAGTGATGAATAATATTTATAAATTTCATTTAGAAGCACTCCACAGTGGGAGAGAAACACGTTTTACTTTTTATGTAAGAGATGGATAAAATGAACTATGATTTCCTCTCTTTTGTTTTCCTTCTGCTGCCTTGGGGCATTTGTTTTGTGTGGTCCTCCACTGATATGAATGGGACTTACCATTGAACTTGGAAAGTAAGTACAAAAATCCATTTTCAGTATTTAATTAACAGTGCTGCTGCTTAATGGTCTCCTTGGAAAACCATTTACTGTCATGACTGACTCAGAAAAACTTTTGGATTGAAAGTGAAGTGAAGTGAAAGAAATAGTAGTGAAGTATGCTAAGTTCACTTTAAGTACCAAGTCTGAAAGTCTAAATTCAATGAACAATCCTGGAAAAGGTGGTAAAGAAAGCCTAGCTCAGAGTTTGAGAAAGCTTGAAAATAAGAAACGTGCTGTTCAAAGTGGAGCTGCTAGAGCTGGTTGCAGTAAAGCCTCTCAGCTTTTCTGGCTACTGAGATTCCTGGGAGGATGCTGTAGCCATCTGACTGGAGGTTGGAAGGTGATACAGAATGACAGTACAGGAATATAAAAAAATTCTGAGAACATGTTTAAACCATATAAGCCATGGTAGGGTCTTGGAGTTTTGGTTTTGTTTTGTTCTTTGTTGTTTTCTTTTTAATTATTATTTTCAAAGGCAGGTGACAGAATTTTTTTTTTTTTTCCTAAATGGTTCCAAATATATCTGTGAGGTTAATCTCAATGCATTTTTACACATGGGTAGTGTGAAATCTTAGTTTTCATAGTTGAAGAGCTTACCTTGTAGCTTTGGTGTCAGTGAGGAAATTAACACAAAGCATATTCATATCACCCTCAGCAAATATTTATTGTTTAGTTAAGGTTTAAACAATGGGCACTGAATCTGACCCTGGAGTTTGCCTTTGGAAAACTGCAGTTGCTTTATTGCCATTTTTATTCTAATCAAAATTGTCTGCTTTAGGAAAGATCAATTAAGAGTCACCTTCCTCCAAGAGTCTGGAGGCACTTTTTGTAAATTAATCAAGTTTCCAAATACTGCTGTGAAATACTTAGAATAATACATCTTTTAAAAATGATGTAAATTACACACTTCAGCCACATGCCTTGCTCAAGGTCACACAGTTAGATTGTTGGCATAGCTCATTTAAAAAAATTCAGTTTCTTACTGCTATATCCATTGGATCACAAAATCTCCAACAATTTTCTCAGCATCTAGAGAAAATCAGATCTTCATTCTCTTTTATTTCCATAGCTGGCTAATGCTTCCATTAGTATCGGTCGCTTTGGATTTTAACTAATTTTTTTCTTTTAACTCCTTATGCCTATTTTGTCTTTTAAAGCTGACCACCCTCTCCACCCTCTCCTGTGAAACATTTTGCTGGTTTGAATGCCATTGGGTTAGTAACTCACCTGTCAAACCTTTCAGAGTGTTTTCCCAACAAATCACTAAAAAAACCCAACCAACCGAACAAAAGACTTTATGGTCCTGTAATTGTTCTTTTTAACTTTCATGCTGGGCAAATTATGCCTGATAAAAATCTGGCCACTGACATGGCTAACATAAGAGATTTGAGACCACGCTTATTTTTTGCTGTTGCCAGTTAATGCTGCCATCATTTTGGCACTGGTTATTAGAAGTATTTTTTGTTTATCCTTACTTTTGTCATCCTTTCATTTCTTTGCTTGACACTCTTTCAAAAGTGTGACACCCTCTCTCTGGCTGACAGGACAGGTGAGTTTCAGTCCTTGAGGAATACTCCTTCCTGCCTCAACAGAGGAGCACAGATAGAAATTGTCCTCTAGAGACTCCAAACATATCATTTCTTTGACGTGCTTAGCCTTTGCTGACCAGACAGACACCCATGAGCCATGGTGTGCAGATAGGTGACAATATATTACCCTCTCATTGCTCTCTGCCTGGCTCCAGCCTGTTGTTGCTTTCTTGAAAGAAGTGGAGTTTAATTCTGGGTATAAAGAATCAGAGATTGTGTGTTGGGTACTTTCACTGGAATGTTTAATTATTTAAAATATCTTTTGAGCTCAATTTGGACCGTTGTTTTTAAAAACTTCATGATATTGCCTATTGTAACTGAAATTGTTGCATCAGAATTTATGAAGCCTAAGCTCAGTCCTTGCCTGAGACTACTTTCTGTAGATTGATTTGCCATATTGTTACTTAGCATCTGACAGAGCACGGAAGAATATTAGGCATGAAACATTAATCAGGAAATTATGCATTGCTTTCACAATTAATGTGCAACTGGACTTTACTTTGTAATATTGTATTAGCTTTTAACATGCAAATTATTGTAGGTAATTACCTCATTTTTCAGTGGCCATTTGATGGATTGAAGTTTCATGCAGAATGTTCAGTGTAATTTAAAATCTTGCAATGATTTGCTACTTTACCTTTTCATAATAATCTTATTTTTCTTTATCATGGATCAGGCATTGAGAGCATTCAGCACTGTAAAATCTAACATGCACAGTTCAGTTTTTCAGTTCTTTTAACTCCAACCAGAATAATTTGGTCATGAGTTACAGTAAAACCATCTCTTGTGCAATACTTTAAAAAAAAAAAACAAAAAACCCTGATGCTTTTGTAGCACACAAGTCAAGATGCCTTTGTACCATCTGCATAAAACAGAAGTAAAAGAGTAGTCTGACATCAGCCTCTTTATTCTGGAACATATGATTGTATTTTATTCAGTAGTCTGTGATCAGAGTACGGTGGCCAAAGCTGTAGAGTCCTCAACACAGAAAGGACAGGGACCTGCTGGAGCAGTACAGAGGAGGGCCATGAAAACAATCACAGGGCTGGGATACCTCTGCTACAAGGACAGGCTGAGGGAGCTGGAGTTGTTCAGCCTGGAGAAGGCTGCAAGGAGACCTAATAACGACCTTCTACTACCCGAAGGCAGCCTACAGGAAGGCTATAGGGAGACTGTTTCCAAAGGCCTGCAGTGATAGGATGAGGAGCAGTGTTTTGAAATTAGAGGAGATTTAGATTGGATGTTAGGAACAATTTCTGCACCATGTGGATGCTGGAACACTGCAATAGGCTGCCCAGGGAGGGAGTTGAGGCCCCATCCCTGGATATACTCAAGGCCAAGCTTGACAAGTATCTGAGCAGCCTGATCTAGTGGAAGATGTCCCTGCTGACTGTAGGGAGATTTGGACTAAGATGAGCTTTGGAGGTCCCTTCCGACCCAAACCATCCTATGGTTCTATCAATCAAGTAATATATTTCTAAAGTAATAATAGAATTATATGGTTAAATGTTAAAATGCTTCAGCAGTTTTAAATGTAACAGTCCTGGGTTCTGCTTTTGTGTGTATCTGTCTAAAATCTGTACAGTTTCACATTACTCCATGTCAGGGAGGTATTATCATAACAAAGCCACTATATTAGAAGGTTTCTGGCCTATGAAAATATTTTGATATGTGAATAACTCTGAAAATTTAGATAATTTTTTTCCTCACGTTTTCTGATCTTACATGTCAAAGTCACAAGTATTTGTTGTGATCTTGTCTATTCAAAATCCTGCTCCCGTAAAATAGCTCCTCTATAAAAGTCAAGCAATGTAAAATTGAATGCCTATATTTAAATAGATTTTAACAGAGAATAAAACTCTAGAGATTAAAATGGTTTCATTCACTGAGACAGACAGTTTCCTCTGCAGTGTGCAATTTGTGTCACATTATGTAAAATACAATTTCAAAAAAAGATGTAAAATAAAAGCACAAATAACAAATGTCTTATAAAATAAACCAGAAATGTTGTGCCTTTAGTCTTAAGTCAAGTAGAGAATGACAGCAGGATGATACTGTGCCTTCAAACACTGACTTTCTATGGCCCGATTTGTGTTCTTTCCTGCCTGTATGCCTTCAACATTCAAATTTCAAGCTCTGCTACCAGAATTTCCCTTTGCCAACATCTTCTAATATCTGTTATTGTTGTTGTAGGAGAAAACCAAAGAATTAGAGCATGTCGAGTGCAAGAGAGAATTGCTTTTGCATTTGTAGGTAACAGTTTGGCATTTCAGAATGAGGAGTTTACATCACATAGCTGGTTGACTAGCACTAAGGTTTGTATCATGTCTTTTGCGATAAGAGCTATTGACTGTCATTTCCTCAGAAACTATTTAAATGGCTGTGTGAAAGTGTGTGCCTGAAAAGTGTTCTCTTGTCTAATGGCAATGTCAAACCTCTGCTATATGGAATTTAGTATCATGCCAACAATTGTGATTGCAAGGTATGAGCCAGGAACTCTATTTCTTACTGGGGTGATTTAACCACAGCAGGCAATTAAACACCACACAGCTGCTCGTTCACTCTCCCCTGCAGCAGGATGGGGGAGAGATTTGGGGAAAAGAAAAAAAAAAACCAAAAACCCAAACCAACCAACCAAACAAAAAACTCACCTTGCCAACTGAGATAAAACAGTTTAATAAGACAGAAAAGGGAGGTAAAATAATAATAATATAATATACAAAATCACAGAGTGATGCACAATGCAATTGCTCACCACCCATCGACTGATGCCCAGCCAAATGCCAGAGCTGCAGCTGGACACCTGCTGGCCAGCTCTCTCCAGTTTCTATACTGAGCACAATGTCCAAAGGAATGGAATATCCTTCCAGCTAGTTCAGATTATGTCTCCTAGCCGTGGTTCTTGTGTGTGCACCTTTTCACTGGCAGAGCATGGGAAACTAAAATCCCTACCTTAGTATAAGTGCTACTTAGCAATAACTAAAACAGCAGTGTGTTATCAACATTATCCTCACACTAATCCTAACCACAGCACTGTACCAGCTATGAGGAAGGAAATCAACTCTGACTCTGTCAAAATCAGGACTTGCCCACTGCCAAATAAGTGATGGCAAGAAAATAGATGAGAGTAGTGATCCCTAAATGACATGGTAATTAAGAATGCATGGATAATTCAGGTTCATGCCTTTGTAAAGCACAGTCGATTGACTTTTAGTGATGGATGCACCGTGAAGAGCTGGATAGTTTGGAAGACTTGTCTTTAGAATGATGTTTCTGAGGGAATCAAGCATATATTTGGTAAATAGAACAGTGTTTGTATTCTGAGATTAGGAGGAGCACACTCAGTGTGTCATTGTGTTATAGTGCTTTAGTGTATCAACATAAACTGTGGAAGAGCTCATTAAAATTAACTTTAAAAGGTTGCACAAATTTTTACTAATTTGATTTAATTCTGTTCTTGAAGCAAACTAATCAATGACCATTACTATTTATTGCAAAGTAATCAACCACAGCAAATCTTTAGCTGCAGACATTCTGATCTAATTCTGCAGCATTTGCATAGCTATGAAATTTTCTCTCTTGACACCCTATTTATATGTCATGAAGTTAGTTAGCTTGCTTGCCTGGTGTGAGTGTAGCAGCTTCTCTGATATGACTAAATCTCACAAGTTCATCTACTGCCACAGTGATCCATAATACATACTAGTGCAAAATGTGATGGCAAAATACTTGCACGTGGTAGATATGTGAAGCAAAGAAAAGAAATGTCAATACAGCTTTGGTATTAATAGAAGTTCAGGGTAGGTTGTAATAGATGAGGCTGCAATTGTTCCATCGCTAAAGTGTATGTCTCTGGGCATTATTTGAGAATGGTTCCAGAGATCAGAAGAATTAAACTCATTGGAAGGTGACGTTTTTCTTTCTTTGCTAGGTTCCATCAGCAAAATCCTCTCTACTTTGTGCTGTATTTTATTAGATAAACAAGCTGAAATTCTTCTGGATTTGTACATTGAGGCAGGAACTACTGGAAAAGGTCTTCACCACCCAGGAAACTTCCAATAAAGCCAAATACTATGTACTTCAAAGCTAAACAACTGGAAGAAATTCTTACCTGGAGGCATTCAGAATTTCCTGTTTTGTATTTCAGTGCAGTGTATCAGTGCAGTCCTTATGTGTAGAACAGTGCCCCACATTGCTTGATTCACAGTTTGAGACATTACTCCTCTATTTGTGGGCTATTTCCAGGAATTAAATGCCCAGGGCTGAAAACATTTATGCAGTTGGGTTTGTGCATAAAGTTTTCCTGACTACTCTTTAGAGAGAGGATTTTGTTGCTACTGGATTAGGTCAGGAAATGAAGACTTCAACCCAAATTATAATTATTTTTCTGCATCTGCTCCAATCATTTACATGGTTTATGCTTGTAAATTAGGTGTTAATGAAATCCAAGTAGGGCAACAGTGTGGAACATCAGAACTGCAATTGACTGGAGAGGTAGAGAACATTCAAATTTCTCTGAGGAGATCACTTCACTTGAACAATAACTTTGGGCTGTTATATGACATGCACAGGAAAATCATTCCATTACACAAGGTAGCTAAAATAAAAAGAGAACAGAATATCCATTTTGGACAAGAAATTTTACTTTTTGTATTTTTCTTGAAAACTTTTTTTTTCTTTTTGAAGTTATTTTTGTTGTTTTGTTCACTTGTAACATGGCTGAACATTTGAGGTGAACGTAATCAGCTGTTGTAAATGCTTCTATCACAAATGTTTTGTTCTCTATCTCTTTTAAAATACCTAACAGAAGGGATCCCCTAATAATTCTCACTTTAGGTGTATTTGATATAAAATAATTTTGTGCTGTGAATACATGTTCTGGATGTTAAAAATCACTAATGTTAAGGTTAGTAACTTCAGAAAATGGAGTGACAAAAAATGACCTGTAGAATTATAGGGAAACTTCATGTTGTTTTAAATTTTGTACACAATTGTCTTGTGAGTGGTGTTTTTCTGAGATATGCAGGGAAATGCTACTGATTATGTGATATTGTGTAGAATGCAAATACAATATAATGCCTTAGATCTGAACTATATATTTATGAGAGTCTAAATATACCTGCCCTTTTATCATTATTTGACAATGACATTCAAATTCTGAAGAGAATATTCACTGTCTTAGAGTGATGAAAGGATGAACTAGGGTTGATTTATGTGTGAAATGTATCTTTAGTGTAGGTATCTCCTCTAGGTCACACAATCACTGTGATATTCTATCTAGACCTCAGTGATGGCCTTTTTCTGATTAGGATTTACCAGAGGAAAATAAGGTGGGGGAGACAGGTCATTTTCAGCCCTCTGAATGAACAAGCCTGGAGTCTGTTTAAAAGTTGCTATAGATTTACAAATTATGTTTTCTGTAGTTCTGATGTTCTGGATTTAGCAGCTTTAAGGAGCTTTGCAAAGGTATCATGCTAAATTGTCTGAGATTGAGAGCTAATAATAAATGTAGATGAAAGGGATTTAAAAATATGGAGATGAATATTCAGTTAAGGCACAACAAATATCTTATTCTTAGAGTGATAGTCTGTGAAAGTAAAACTAGATGTGATTCGTCTGCTGGGAGCTAGCTGATCCAAAAGAACAGCAGCTCAGTTCTTGACCATGTAATGCTTGTGAAGATTCTTCCTAAATCAAGCACAGCTGATCACCTCACACCCTAGAAGGAGTGAGTAGGCAAAGAGTGTGAAGAAACTCGTTCTTTCTTCTCAGGATTCTCTGTGCCTCCAGTTAAGCAAGTGTCATTAAACAGCCAAAGAGCGTATCTGTTGAGATGACTCCCTTAGGATCGGATAAATGAAGAATGCTGGGTTGGTACAGGATAACCACATTTTGTACAGCAGACTTGCATTTGACTATAATTATAGAAGTAATGTTTCTTTATATTTGAATATTGCATCCATAATCTGCATAATTACAAAGTCATTAATAAGCTAGGTAAGGTTTCAGCCATAGTCTGTATGCAAACTAGGTTATAAAGATGTTTGCTGAAAAGTGATTGGATTAGGACTGAGTTTTTTCCAGAGTTCTCACACTGTCCTTTACCTCAGACATTGATTCAGATGATAAACCAGTTTTGTTTTAAAGAAAATTAAAAAAAAAAAAAAAAAGACAGAAATGTAGAAAAGTAATTTTAGTGTCTGTTACATTTCTGGCTATTTTAGGCATGAGATCTCTAGCTATGATCTCCAGTGGTGCTTTGGGTGGAAGATGAGGAGAGAAGCAATCCATGGAAGCAGAGCCCAGAACAGATGTAGCTCCCAGCAGTGGGTGGTTAATGGACTTGCTGACTCAGGTCTGTCCTCTTTTAGTGAACCTTCCTAGGTGTTATATCTCTGAATTATGTCTTTGGCTCTAGATCTCATCTGAATTTTTCACATCATGGAACAAAATCATGCACAGTATTCAGCATGCAAGCTCCGATGTGCTTTAAAAAGGACTTAATGATACACTGACCTTCCTGACATTTCATTTTGTAGTCCCCTTCAATGAAGCTGTCTTTTTTTTTTTTTTTTTTTTTTTTTTTTTTTTTTTTTTTTGTTTGCTCTGTTGATTTTTCTTGTTTCAATGGCAAGAATGCATTGTTCTTCCTGTTTCCCTTACGCAGGCAGGGTCTGAATTCCACCTTCTCACTTCACACAACCTCCCTTCCCATACTGTTTGGGCATGCTGAACACCTCTTGGCTTGTCAGGTATTTCTTGGAGGTTAAATGTGTTCAGGATTCATTTTAGTATTTTTTTTGCTAAATGTTATTGTCCTGCAAGTTGCTCTCAGTACTATGGATTTTTATTTGTGAATATGCTTTGTTGGTATTATCTCTGTCTCTCCATGAACAGCCCCAAAGGACAAGTTTGTGATGACTGAAAAATAGTGAATTAAGATTTAGAGTTAGGTAAAATGAGCAGTTTTAATCTGATGGGTTATGTGAAGCTAAAGTTTCATAGAGTAGATGATGTTAAAACAAAGTGCCTGCTAGATGAGCATTACTTCAGATTATTACTATTGTGTGTCAAGTGGCACAGAAGTTCCTATGTTTGACATTCTAATAAATAAATCTCCAAATGTCTTAGGTATGTAACTCCATACAAATTTCGGATAAAAGTATTGTTGACAAGATGGATGTAATGAATTTAACTAGTAGCACATTCATTAATTGAAAAAAATCTCACAAACAAAAACCCACCCCAATCAAAACCAAAGGAGCAATGAGGAATTTAAATCCAAGTATTTCATTCAGCATGTTGAGAATAAAATAATATAAATTTTCATGACAGAGTGATACTTGGTGTTGGAGTACAATTAAGTGCAATAAAAAGTAAAATTAAAATTGACTAAATTAAATACAATTTTGTATGAATAACCTTTAAAACCCTGCACATTTGTGAATGAAAGTTTTTCAATTTTTACCTACCTCCCCATGTTAGGAGGGGTTAGCTAGGACAACAAACACAAATCAATCAATTATTCACATTGTGCTGCTGTGCCGCTGAAATATTCCATTTGTTGATTTATGGTGGGTGTATCTCTGTTGAATTCAAAGCAGTTGCTTGGCCAGTGCAGCTCTTTTATACAAATTACATCACAGGAGACAGTGGAATATTCTTTGCTTATCATCTTATATTATATGAGAATTTATTTTCCTTGACACATGCCCAGAAAGAGTCAGTAATATTTTTGATTTATAGTTATTGATGGCTATTATATCACAGTGACAACTTCTTAAATGGAAAATTACAGCTCTGATTACATTAAAATTGTAGCATGTTCTCCTCAAGATAGAAAAACAACAACAAACCACAAACCTCTCAATTTATTTATCTATAATCTTGTAAGATTTTTGTGACAATTTCATATAAGGTCACATAACAATAGATGATCAGAGGTATGTATTCTGAATAATGATGGGAAATGTAGGCCCAACTAACATGAAATATATTTCTGCCATGCCAACTGTTTACTACCTGTAAACAGTTCTTCTTGTGGATTTAAACAGCAGATATATTTTTCAATTCAAATGTATTGAAATTAGGGACACATTTTCACCAAAGTAATGCTCCCCATTTCTTGCAGTTTTACTGATCTAAGGCAGTGGCATTGATTTTTCACACACACTGAAGGATAGTAGAGATAGCCTAAATAACACTGTTTGGATTTCCAGAATTTACAAGGATATCCTTTGTAAAGTAACTAAGGGAACAAAAGAAACTGAAATTACTGTTTGGGATTTTTTTTTTTTTATGTTTATGCTTAATTTTTAAGTACAGACCTATGGAAGATGTTGGAATAATATTATCTCTCCACATGAAAAATAACTAACTATACTAAAATGTTCAAAAAAAGGTACAATGATAATCTGAATTCCGAATCTCTGAGACTATCCCATACCACCATGGACCATGAACTACAATTGCAAGAATATCTTCTTCAAGCTTATTCTCTGTGAACTCCACAAAATATATAGAAAAGTTGGGAATGGTTGATTACTTCGCTTCATAGTTAGAAGGAAAAAAACACTATATAGCATTTTTGTTTTCTTTTCCTCTTGTTAAGTATGTATTTTTGTACATAAAACTGTTCTTGAAACCCTAATGAAAACAATATATCACTTATGAAGAATTTTACACAAGATCTTGGAAATCTTATATCTCTGTGATTGTTTAATTTGTCAAACTGTTTGTGAAAGATCTAACCCCAGAAATGTAACTCATACATCTTCTCCCTGAGCATATCAAAGCAATAGAAGGTAATAAGGGATGCATTGTATTCATTTTTTTTCCCCCTCTTTAAAGAATATGCTGTGGCTGGTACATAGGTCAAACAATCTTACTTTGGTTTCTTTCTGATCATTTTCTCAGGCTGGGAATATAAATCAGTTTTGTGTTAGTTGACATAGATTACTTTTTTTTTATATTCCACTTCCCTCAGCAGACAGTTTTCCTCTCTTTATGCATGCTCAAAAACAAAATACTTGCTTTTCCTTCCTTCTACTTTACTGTGACTATTAAACAGGTTTATGAAGAATTTCACATATAACAAATAGAGCATAACTCACTGTTCAAGATAATTTTTCTATCACTTAAATACTTCTTTGCCAAACTCTTATTTTAAAGACTCATTAGTTTGTAATTACGACTTGAATGTAATTGTTTGATTTGAAACCTAATAATTGAGGTAATAATCTGGTTTATTTAAATATGAAGATGTGTTTGTTACTGAAAAATGAAAAACAAGAGAGGAAGAGGGAGAGGAATTCTTTGCCCAAACATTGCATAACATTTTTCTCTGTCCATATACACTTTGAATTTAAACAGTCTTTACTCAGTGAATTAGGCAGCAATACATATGGCCAAAATTTATTGTTTCTTTCTTGAAATGATAATTTTCATGGTTATTTCTGGCAGCAGTGTTTAAGGCCTGCTTAGGGAGCTTGAAAAGATGGGAAGTCAACAACTGAAGAGTGCCACCTTCAGAAGGGAAGTTACTGGGCCAGTTCCTATTTGAAGGGACTGTTTAGAAAGATGCCTAAGCCATCTTGGCAGCGTAAGTTTAAGCAGCAGATCTTGGGACACAAATCAATGAACTGTGATAAATACATTTGTGGTGATTCAAGAAAATTGTTATCCCCACTTTTCTATTCCTATTTGTCTGCAGGAATTTCTTTTAATATAGTTTAAACAAAGAGCAGAAATGGGATCAGCTGATGCACAGACACTTGCTTAAAACCTTTAAAGATGTATTTTGAATTCCAAGAGTGCAGCATGGCCTTAAAAATTCTGAAATGACTGTGAAGTTTGGATATCTAGATGCCCCTATGAACAAAGGTTGGCATGGTGTTAAGACAGTTCTGTTCTCCCTTGGCTGTGTTTCAGTTACCATAAGGTTCATTGCTGTTGCAAATTATAAATATTGTTTCATGATTTGTACAGCATGGGCCTTGCAAAATTGAAACTATCAGTAAGCACATTTTTGTTTCATTCAACATTCCCTTTCTCCTGTCATTATGAACCAGTAAGGAAGTTGTATTAATGCAACAAGCTGTCATTATTTTCTGAGTTGTGTTTGTTTGTTTGTTTGTTTTTAACATTACTTATACACAAGTTATTTTTTTATATATTATGCTATATTTTTACCCAAGTCTGATCAGCACGGACAGACTTGGCTCTGAAATTCTTACTACTGCTAATCTGCCTTATGTAAATGTAGGAGAGAATTTCAAATGAAGTTGCTTTAATCAGCTGATAGGTAGTGCTGATGCACACAGTGAAAATCCTTATCCATAGTTTGGTCTGAGTTGTTAATCCTGGACATTTTTGTTTTAGAAAGGAAAAACATTTTTTCTTACTTCACTATGTTGCATATAAATGAAAAGAAATAGGTAGCAGATAAATATCTGTTGTCACTACAAAGAAAGCAGTTGTAACATTTACAAGGAAGTCTGCTAACTTGTGTTTACTATTTTATTATTGCTTTCACATCCTGAGCAGAGCAAAATTATTCATTGTGGATTATATCGTTTGTTTCCATTAGCACATGAATCAAAGGAAGTTCAGCTCAGTCAAACAAAGGGGAAAATGAATGTCAGTGTCTGCCCATGATTAATTTAAACAATAAGTTCTTGAGTGTCCAAAAAGACATTTTAATGTCGAACATGAAAAGGGGTAATTTGTAATATCACTGTTTCCAAACAGTGGCAGTAGCTTTGAGATTGCTCATAGGACCAAATGAAAATGTTGCATCTGTTTGAAAAGTGAACAAGGTTTAAGTTCCAGAGAAGGACAGGGAAGAAAATGATAATGTGATAGGGGCACATAAATGATTGATTCTAGTCATGAAATCAGAACCCTCAAAAATCAGTTCATGTCTGCATTTGAGGGGTTTCACACCCTGTTTCTGCAAATAAACCATAGCTAAACCAGTAACTGTTTTGAAGCAGGCATGTTATCCATGCTTGAAATGTGCTATAAACATAGAAGAAAACAGGGAACAGAATCAGGCTACTTAAGGGAGTACTTTTTAGCAGTAAGGGAAGCACTGTGGCAGTATATTTGTACATCTCCTTAAGCTAACTGTCTTCTTACACAAAATGTCATTGTGGAATAATAACTGGAAACTGCTCTAAAGAGAAATTGAGGTAGTGCAGCTTAACAGTTGTATCTGGCATCATAGATCCATGGCGTATACTGTCCAGTATGGCCTGCAGCTGTATTTTATTGGAGAGATTTTCCTGTTACACAAGGTGCCCAGAGTTCCTCTTAATTTGTTCATAGAGGGGTAACCTCGTTAAACATATATCACAGGTTGTGAGGAACCAAAACTTTCAGGGTTTTCATTGTTTTTTTTTTTTTTTTTTAAATATCCACTTACCCACTAAATTTTTCCCAAAAAACAAACTTTCTTTTAAGAAAAAGGTATTTCAAGTTGAAAATACCCCACATTGTATCTAGTTTCAAACAATTTTCCTTAACATAACACATGTTTTGGACCTACCTTTAAGTCACTGGAGAAAGTTCTCCTCTTGACTTCATAAAATGAAAAAAAAAAAAAAAAACAAAACAAAAAAGTACTTGTATGTCATTTCATCAGGGCCTGGAAGTGAGTAAGTACGGCTTCCAGCTCTAACTAATCAGGATGTCAGTCGTTAAAGGCAAGTGTAAGTAAGTTGTGCTGCAGTATGCACAGTAATTGGGAAAACCTCAGACCTTAGCACTAGTTACTGTGATAGCACCAGGAGCCTAAGAGGACAGTAGGATATAGGTGAGGACTGATTTTCTTCTGAGGATAACTCAAGTCTCATGCAGAACTGAAGTTTGTGCTCCACTGTGAGCGCTTCTGACAGAGGAGGTCACCATCCCAGGGTTTCAGTTCAGTTCTTGGCAGAGTACACTAATCTGGACACATGAAGTAGTCAGAGCTTTTAAAAATGAGTGAGGGTTCTTAAAATTTATCATTTGACACATTTTCTAAGCTTGGAGAGCAGCCAGAAAGGGTAAAATTTCATGAGGATAAGAGTTACTGGAGAATGTACCTCCAGGAAAGTGTAACAGGGTAAGCTGTGCTACCAGGAAAACTGATGTGGGACTGGAAAAACCATCACTGGCTGTGTACCTTTAATTTCTGTAGCATATATGTTTCTATGCACATATTTATGTGTAGATAAATGTGCGTTTGTGTTGCATGTAGTCTATGGTTTTAATAAAACAAAGCAATGGTATAATTGTATGTGTTTATTCACCTGGAGTATTATAGCATTGAAAAAATATTCTAACTAATCATAGCACTGAACTCAAAGGGGAATAGATTTTATTTTAGTTGGAACTAGTTGCAGTATTTTTGAATATTTAGTTAAGTCTAGAGCCATTTATCCAAATGACGTCTGGAAAAAACTGAGCTGATACTTTGTTGTTTCAGTATTTTATCTAGGTAAGTAAATCAGATGCAAACTAATGGAAGGCTGTGCAGACAAAGGCTCATTATCTGTTGTTGTTGTTCATGATGCTCTGTTTATAGAAGAATCCTGAGCCTTAGTCTTTGCTGCTCTGCATCTTGTGTGATTGATTTTATACCAGTGCCAAGTGCATGTGACATGCTACTAGATCATTATGGTAAAACATTAATTCTGACTGTGGTTTGGGGTGTAATTTTGAAAGATGGAACTTTAGGAATTGTTATATCACTTCACTTATTTCAAAATACAGTTTTGTATCAAAATACATTTTGTTGCAAACTTTTGAATCGAAAATAACAATGAACACAAATGTACTTTTGGAAGTTCTGCAATAACCTAGAGTATCTTTTAGCATGATTAATAGACAGCAGACTGATCATTTTGTTCTTTTTAAATTCTATCCTACAAGAAGGACTCTTCTTTAATACTTCTGTAGCCTGTCTTTTAACCCTGTGCATTAATGTTGTCCTTCGGCGTTGTGGTATGTGATCATAAAGGAAGAAACAATTCCTGCTATTCTGATTCATGCCCAGAGACTTGTGTGTTACCCATGAGTCTTGTAGTCAATCCATGTGTATTTGTATACCAGAGTTAAGAAAATTAAGACTTGAGGAGTTAAATGCCTAAATATTTACAGGGGGGAAGGTAGCCTCAAGACCAATCCAGCCATCACTCTGCCTCCTCCTATGCAGTATTTATGAGGGCTTTTAATTAGATGAAAATGTAGTCACCTTCTTATCTCCTTGCCCTCACCACATATGTTCAGTCTAAAAAGATGATCATTATTCTTAAAACATCTGTTACAATAAATACATTCTGAAATATTCTCTGTGCTTGCCCCTTCTTTTATTAATCATACTGTAAGTACTATTAATAGAATGTACTGAGAACTGTAATAGTAGCCTGTTTTCTGACTGACTTTTCATTAAAGCAGATACTATTGGTAGCAGCAGAGAAATAATAGATCTACTGCCACCAGCAAAATTTAACTAAGGAAAACCATTATAGGAGTGAAATTAAAAAACATACAACATCCTTTTTTCCTTTAAGATACTTTTGCATTCTAATGGAATATGCTGCTGCACACACACTATATTTTTAATTGTCAGTTATCATGGTTAATGAAATAGATTATCTCCAGAAGCTGACAGGAGGTATGAGAAACAATGGATTTGACATTTAGTCACATTTTCTGTTGCAGATTCTGTTTTGGGACTTGGGAAGCATTTGAGTTAAATGCTCTCATATTTTACTGCTGGATATCTAGTGAGTGCTGTGCGTCTGTAACATATCTAGCTAGATAATTGATGTTTACCCGAGTAAGTTTTCAGAAGAAACCAATTGTCTTCTATCAACTTTAAAAGATCCATTTCTTTTGACATTTGAGTGATGATCTGTTTTTTCTAAAAGATAGGATAATGTACTTTCAGCCAGAGAGATTTCAAATCTATAGTATCCCACTTGCAGTGAAATATTTTGCAACTGATCAGCAGTAGATGGTAAAAGGAAGTACATCTAGGTTTAAGCACTGCCTGTAGATGAAACTGTCCCTAATAATTTTTAGGGCTGTATTGTAAATAATGCACAGATGCACATCTTAGTTCTCAATAGATAATTTCCTGTTCCCTTGCACTTCTCAAAAAAACCCAAAACAAAATAACATCCCCCCCCCAAAAAAAAAAAAAAGGGCAAGCTCAAACCCCTAAATTGAAAGGAGACTGGCTTTAGATTTTCTAAAGACGTAAAATAATAGCAGCAAAGGTGTATGTGCATTGATAAATTCAGGATTCTATCTGGACAGTGACAAGAGGTCTTGGTCTGTTCAGCAGGGATTTAACTAAACACTATACACATATTTATCTGTCCAGAATTCTTAGGTATTTATTCCAACAGTTGTATTTAAAGTACTATGGTTTAAAATACTGTGGTTCAAGAGAAAGCAGAGAAGTGCAAGGATGTTAGCTAATTTTGTTATGCAGAAAATGTAATATGGAATAATACTTGAAAACAGTTGGATGGAAAATTTAGAAACCCTTCCCTAAGCATAGGAAACCATAAATGTTTCAAAATTCATTAATTTTCAGCTATGTTGTTCTGTAATTTGAAAACAGGCAATGATTAGCAGTATTAGTAATCTAGGTAATTTAAACCAAGCAACTTAACTAGGGACACAAAAGGCAGACCCATCTACCGTGCTGTTTACGATGATGTCTTAGAGTGTTGCTTCCAGCTCTGAGACCCACAGCATAAGACAAACACAGATCTGTTGGAGTGGGTCCATAGAAGAGCCACAATGATGATCATAGTGCTGGGGCACCTCTCTTGTGGGGACAGGCTTAGAGAGTTAGAGTTGTTTAGCCTGGAGAAGAGAAGGGGTTCAGGGAGAACTTGGAACAGGCTTCCAGTATTCAAAGGGGGTCTAAAGGCAAGCAGGAGATGAACTTTTCTATCAGGCAGTGTAGAATTTATATGATCATTATTGTATAACGTAAGTTTTAATGTTGGTATTGTGAGAGAAGAAATGTACCTACAGTATAGAGAGTTTTGCTTTCTGTAATGAAATTGTACTTCTCAGTACAAAGGACTTCAGTGTTACAGGTCAAGATCAGAATGCAGGAACAATGGAACAATTCAGTTCCTCATTTGACGAGAGAATGGAATTGTTGCCTTTTATCTTGACACAGTCACTAGACTTTTTTTCTTCAAATCTTGGCAAATACAATTTTCAGTGTCAATATAACCAGTCTGTAATATTATATTGATGCTAATTTATAAAAGTACTTAGTGTGGGCTTATTTTAAATGCAATGTATAATTTTGCAGCAAACCTTTTAGCGAGTCTGTAAATTGACATCTCCTGTAATCAGCAGCTCAGAAACAATAGTTTTCAATCAATCAGTGAAAAAAAGCTCCTGTAATATGGGTACAGCTCTCCAGAGAGTCACTGTGCTTCATAATTCAAACATGCACTTTTCTCTCGTGAGTCATAATAGAACAGCGGCCATTTGGAACCCTTTAAAATGACAAAATAAAAGGAGTTACACACTAAAAAGAAAAAACCTGCCAGTTAAAAGCTGGAAACGGTTTCAAAATTATGCTTTTCCCATGCAATAAATACTCAAACTTCAGCCTAGACCTTTCTATTAAGCAGATGTTGTTACTGACGTGGCTCACTGCTTCTCTCTAAAAGAATCTGTGCACTCAGAACAAGATATTTACCTTTGCATTACAATAGGTGCATTAGTGAGAAAAGATGGCAGAATTCATCATGTGCAAAAAAAAGTCGCCCTACATTTATATAACCATTGCAAGGGCATTTTCTCCAAAGAGGTTAGTATTTCTTTTCTTGTATTTCTCTGTCAGTTTCTTCTCCTTGTATTCTTCTTCATTGGGACTTCCACACCCTGTGCCAGTTTCTTATTTTCAATATTATGCCTGGAAAAAGGGAGTATAAGAGGAATGACATTATGGATAATCTCACAAAGAGAAACACTATTTTTCACTATCTTGCTTTTATGTCCATGTTTCTTAGTGATGACATTCCATGGACACCATGCAGCAACAGTTAGTGATGCAATAATTCAAGGAGGAATCACATAATTTCCATCCCTTCTTAGCATTCAAAAGCCTATTAGTATGAGAGCTGCCCAGATTAATTCCTATTGCTCAAGGAAGGGACGTGCCCAGCACATCAGTATAATGATGGAGTTTTATTACATGAAATAGTTTTATTTTTTAATCTGTTTCACTGGCAGCTGAAGTAATTTTTCTCAAACAACAGAGTAGAACAGTTAATCTTTGTGGTTTGAGCAAAGGACAGTTTGCTGACAATAATTTCTCATTATAATATGTGCTAGCAACTAACTTGATTTGCAATGTGCAGACTTTGATGTTACATAAACCATTTAGAAGCAATTAGATTTCAGTTTATGTTGACCAGGACCAAGGAATGTTTTCCAAGTGCTAAATGAAAATACTGACTTGAAATTCTGGCCCAAATCACTTACGGATTTTTTTTTTCCTATAGACATTTGTTTTTAGTCTAGGAATGATCAGCTGTTAAGGGCACTATTTGAGAGAGAGGAATGTGCTTGTTATACGCTTAGGGCTTAGGCTATTTAACTTAATGAAAAGACATTTATTATCCTTAGAAGCCTTCTTTGAGTCCCATTCCAATGCTCTCTCAACCTTGGTAGAGGATGATGAGTAAAGCCGCTCAGGCAAATGCAGTGAAAAAAGATTGTTAAACCTTTCCTCATGGTAACTTCAAAAGAATAAACAAAAGGTCAGTGGGGTGGGAAGTAAATATTTATAGGTTTGAACTGCTGGCTTGTCTTGGTAGAAATAATTGCACAAATATTGCTGCACAATGATCCACATAAAGCATTAAGATTGTGTCCTTTATCAGGAACAAAGCGAAATCTGATGCAGCAGGTGATTGGATGGGTAATCATGAGTGTCACGGATGTGTCTGTCTGGTTTATCTTGGCCTTGGCAACAATGTTCTCCACAGTTCAACCCGACGATGTGAGTGAACTGCTGTTGTCTCTCACACTTAATATTCTAAGAGTGGTTTGCTTATAATCACAGTGTTTAAGTAAAGAGACATACCAGAGTGGTGTCTCTGAGCTAGACCTGCACTGAGCTTTGGCCCAATACTCTCAAAGCAGCCTACGTATGTTCTGCTCTGCAGGTGTTGTTGAGACTGATTTTAAACAGTGTCACTCAAGCCACCTGTCAGATGATGGGGTTTTTTTGTTGTTTTTTTTTTTTTTTTTTACTGCTTAGACTATAAATCAACATAGTTCCCTTTACGACGCCATACCAGCTTTTCTTATAAGATTTTAAAATTCTGTTTATTATGGCTTATACCAAAGAAAACACAGCCTGTGATCATACATGTATTTTTGTGGCTGAATATTAAAATAGGATATTCCTTTAGGTTCAAAATATTTCATCAGGCTATAGCTTTAAGAGCATTTACCTTAGTGCTCTATTTCATGTAATAGTTGCTCTAATCCATCTTGCATTAACAGAGATTGATGAAATAGCTTGAGGGTTTGATCACTGATAATTATTTTTATAAATATGTGTACACAAGGTCTTATTGGAAATGCTGCAGTTCTTGGGGAAATAATTTAATGACATCACATTGTAAATAGTAAGGAGAGGGGAGGAGATTTAGTCTGGAGATTAGGAAGAAATTCTTTACAGTGAGGGTGGTGAGACACTGGAACAGGTTGCTCAGGGAAGTTATGGATGCCCCCTCCCTGTAGGTGTTCAAGGCCAGGTTGGATGATGCCTTGAGCAGCCTGGTCTAGTGGAAGGTCTTTGCCAATGGCAGTGAAGTTGGAACTAAATTATCTTCAAGGTCTCTTTGAACCTAAACTATTTTGTGAGTCTGTGACAGAAAAGACATATGTGTGTGTGTGCTAGCACTTAAGCTAGAGAAGTGATCAGTCTCAGGCTGAAATTTTCCTAAAGACTTGATTGTGATTGTTCACAGTACTGCTTTTTATAGCCTTTGGGAGGAGTAAGCATAGCCCAGGCTGGTGAATTTGAAACAGTGTCAGAATTCCTCATGGTAATCTGTACCTTCTTAATGATGGAAAACTTGCATAAATCAATGCCATCTAAGAGCCTGACAAGTTAAAAACATGACAAAATTATTTGAAGACTGGGCAAACAGTCTTTGATATTAGATACAGCTTTCTAATTGACACAGTTTGAGTTCTATTGCAATTATATGAATGACTGCAATTTTGTTTAAAAAAAATAAGTTGTGTGAACAGTGATTTAGAAGTTTATGGTCTATTAAGTATTCGTCCACCCTTACCACTTCCTTTAAAGGAAATCGCTTTCTAACTTGCTATAGATTTACAGATGGAAAACAGTAATAAAACTGCGGGTAAAATTTTGGGTTTATAAGTAGAAAAGCTTATAACACAATGTCATTAGGCTTATTTGCTTTTAGAGAACTTAATTATTAATTGTATTAATACAAATTTCATTACTAGGAAGCTATAAGTTTGTAGTGCTAATCGAATGATCTTGCTGTGCCCATCCTGAATGCTTTAGTATTTTCTTTTTAAGCATAAATTGAGCATTGAAAGATCCTCAAGAGGTCGTACTCCAGCTACACAACAGATCAATTAATCCTCATAGATATTTGTTCTGTCCTTTACTTGGGAAGGCTTTTAGAGCTATGTAGTCCATTCCAATGCAAAAAAAAAAAATAATTCTAATATGTACCTTGGATTCCTGATTCCCCTTATCAGTGACTCTCAAAGTATGATAGACAGGTATTGCTTTATGTGCTGTATTTTATTGTATGCAAGCAACATTTAGTCCATTAATATTTCTAATAAATATTTCTGTGCAGGTTAGAATTGGAGCACAATGCCTGTTCCTCTGGCAGGTTGTAGACAGATGGATTTTTCTGTACTGTTCATTATCTTGGTTGGTGAATGATTTCATGCATATTAAGTTCTTTTTATTTGTGAACACTTGAGTGTCTAAAGTTGTGGTGAATGACGTTTCAAACCTTATTAAGGATGTCTTGCAGTCTGTTGGGCTCTGCTGATGGCACTGCTACTTCATTTGCCCTTTCTTTTATCCATAAGAAATTCACCGACAATCCAACAGTATAGTTAAGACAACCCTGTCGTTTGACCTGGATGTGCATAGGTCAAAAGCCTTTCTTTCCAAAGTAAAATATTCAAATTAAGTTTACGAGGATGACATTTGAAAAACACTGAGATTACTTGAATGCGTAAGTTTTACTCTCATCAAATTTTAAATTCTGGAATAATGCATTGCTGATTATTTTCAGTTCAGCTTACTTTCCTAAGAGAATTTTTATGCTCTTATATTCGCACTGCAACATAGTAAGTATCCAACATAATAAGCAGACTGCAGAGTGAAAACAAAT
>VWZI01012593.1:1193106-1382774 GCA_013396835.1 Psilopogon haemacephalus
GGTGGGGAGAAGTGCAGTAAGAAACTACATTTACATCTATACTTCAAGTATAGATGGTAACACCAAGATCTTCTCTACTACACTTGATTCTGAATGAGCACTGCTAACCAGCACCAGGCAAGTCAAATTGTTTTCTAAGAATCATAGATTGGTTTGGGTTGCAAGGGGCCTCTGAAAGTCATATAGTTCAACCTCCCTGCAGTGAACATAGACATCTTCCACTAGATCAGATTGCTCAGAGCCTTGTCAAGCCTGATGTTGAATATGTCCAGGGATGGGGCCTCAACTACCTCCTTAGGCAACCTATTGCAGTGTTCCATTACCATTATGGTGCAGAATTTGTTCCTAAAATCCAATCTAAATGTCCTCTAATCTCAAACCGTTATCCTTCCTCTTATCACTCCAGACCTTTGGAAATAGTCCCCCTTCGTGTACTGGAAGGTCATTATTAGGTCTTCTTGAAGCCTTCTCTTCTTCAGAAAGGGTTGAACAACCCTTTCTCCCCCAGCCTGTCCTTGTGGCAGAGGTGCTGCAGCCCCCTGATCATGAGCATTCTCTCGCTTGCTCTTCATGCCCATGTTCTTCCTTTGTTGAAGCTCCAGAGCTGGACACAACTTATGCCTTTGCACTGGGTCACACAAGAACTTTTCTATTCTTGACAGAAGATTTCTGCTTCTAAAATACCTGATGTAGCTCTAGGTTTCAATAACAGTGAAAACAACACCATCATTATTAATCATTCGGTATGGCATAGACAGTGTTTGGTGGGTTCCAGACATATTTATGTGCTGGGTATCTGTGATCTCTGGTACTGTCTTTACTCAGTCATGGATGAGAATGCTGTCGTTGGACACTGAGCAAGGTTTTCACTTGCTATCCAAAATGAAGCTTGGCATAAATGTAAGCAAGTCTTTTATTCTTTTTCTTTCCTCTCTCAGTAGATAGACATGCTCTCTGCCTGTCTCCTCTGTATTTCCATCAAGAGGTAGAAAATGAACTGTGTTAGAAAACAAGTGCAGGCTGACAGATAGAAGATGAATGCCAGACAAGTATTTTAATTATGCGTTCTATCTAAGCTTCAAAACTGGTGAAGATTGTGCAAGGCTTCACTGGGAATGAAACAATAACTTGTTCAGAATAGCTTAGACATAGTGTCATGAGTACTCCTACACAAAAACAGGTGGAAAGATTATTTCTAGAGTATAAAAACTTCAGCATTAGGAAGTGCATGAGAAATAATATTTAAGGTGCCTTATGTGTAACTACATTGTAATTTAGTAACTGTCTTATGATGATTTTACACCAGCGTGTAGTGAGAAATATTGCTATCAGTAGAATACCAGCCTCAGCTATTGCACAATTTGAAAGGTGTGGAAGGTATGCTAGGCAATGGTAGACAACAAGAAAATGGGTTATCGGTTCATGGCTCAAATGCAGAGTTCCTATGTACTGTTCATTCCCTCAAAATCAAATTTGCCCCAACTATCCATTAATTTTCTGGTTTAGATTGCTTTTTTTCAGTCGTTGTTCTCTGCCTGCCTTGAAATGCTTTGATTTCTTTTGTAGAGTTGATCTAGTTGTGAAAGGTGAAATCCATTCATCAGAAGTTTTTATTAAAAAACAAAACAAAACCTGAGTATTCTGATAAGCTGCTGTCTTAAGCTAAGCAGTCAGCTTCTATGAATGGAGGTGGTGTGAAAATCCAGCAGATAAGTAATGGTGCACAGATAGAAACAGGAGGAGAGTATGAGAAGGAAAAGCAGACTAGATAGTTGCGGTCAGGGCTCCACGCTGTTTTAACATCAGTTTGAGAAGTGAGGCACAATCTGAGATCAGACCAGCATTGTTTGTTTTAGAGAAAGACTGACTTCAACACTGTAGGGATGGGGCATGAATAGTGTTGAAGCTTTTAAGAACCTGCAGAGGCATCAAAACTGCACATGAATGATAGAAACATCAGCGGTCACAGCTGTGAAACGACTCCCTTAGTAGTATATCTAAGTAAGGTCTTTAGCTTGGACAAATTTGCTGGGATTGATCTGAATTCCAAAGGCAGCTTGTGACTGTTTCTTTCACCAAAACACTGGGTTCTTAATTTGGATCTTTATTAGTTTTATTTTTGTTAATTAAAACCTCCTTAA
The DNA here is from genome assembly GCA_013396835.1 of Psilopogon haemacephalus. NCBI lineage: Eukaryota > Metazoa > Chordata > Aves > Piciformes > Megalaimidae > Psilopogon > Psilopogon haemacephalus. Next base: position 1,195,248 of record VWZI01012593.1, read on the forward strand.
TTATTTTCCTTCATTTCTGAAAAAGCTGGGATTTTTATACATTCAGCCTGTAAAATTTCACCAATTGTGGAAAACTTCATCCTGTCTGATGAAAATGTAATGAAGCTGAAAGAAACTAAAGATTGAAGAAGAATTAAAAAAGGCTGATAAAATAAAATGGCTTTGAAGTCTCAGGTATCAGACTAAATCTAAGTAAATAAACTCTTTGTTATATTTCTTCAGTGAATTCACTGGACATTTGTGTAATTGATAGAGCAGTCAAAAGTATTGCTTCCTTATCCAGAACTTTCTGTTTTGCCAAGGTTCTCTTTTAGGCAGTCTGTTGGCTAGACTTTCTCCTTTTTGCTTTCATGTAGCCTTTGAAACTTTCCTCTGCATTAGAGTGATGTCTTCCCTACACTATGGTCACTTTGCAATGGCAAAGGGTATTTTCATACCCTTCCTAGCTTGCTCATGATTTTCCAAACGCTGTAAAACACAAGTTGATGTAGGCCAGGCACCTTCTCTGGTTTTATTGTTGTCGTTTGATTTGCAAGGTTCTAACAATAACTGCTGCATCACTAATGGCATTGTGATCTTCAAAATTTAAGCAGGAAAAAAGTCTTAAACTTATGAAGGACAGTAGAAAGAGAATTGCAATTCATAACTTACTTTTGATTAGCCCTCACCCCTTCCTGAGGTCTGTATGCCACGTGGGCACACATTTTTTCAAAAGTAAACCAGCAATTTGATTTGGTTCTGTCAAAGGCTTAGTCAGCATCATTTCCAGCTGTCTGCAGTATTCAGGTTCAAATGAGCTGTATACTGAGTTAGTGAGGGACAAGGTGTAAGTGTGGGTTTTCTGGAGAGAGAAAGATATGCAAGTTGGAGGCATTTGCTATTCCTAAACATAGAGAATGTGGCAATAGGGAAATAAGACACGAAACTGTTACCGCATGTACTATCAGTAGTAATCAGAACAAAGAAAACAAACAGCCAAGAAACCAACTATTGCTGTAGAAGTTCCTGTTTGCTCTGACAGTAGTAGCGATGCTTTATATACACAGAGTTGAGAAGTAACTCAACTGGATGAATGACTTTTGACACTGATTTTGAAATTATTGTGGAGAGATTGCTCTTCCAAATGGCTAATGGAATAGTGCATCCATCAGACAGAGTACCTGTGCACAGTCTTCACTGCAAGAACTTGGGTGTTTGTTAGATGCCAGATCTCTTCCATTCCTTAGGTCATTCCTAAAGACATTATGGCTAACATCCTAATGGTATTTTTATTAGTATAATTTTATCATTTAAAAAAATAAATAAACAAAGCATATTTATAGACATAAGTGATCAACAGCTAAAAAATTAGTTTTGCAGTCTCCCACAGTTCAAATACATAAAAAACCGGATTGTTTTTTCCTTGGGAGTTAATTGTACTTATTCCATTTCAGAGCAGCATAATAATAGCTCTGAAATTCTACTCAAAACTAAAATCCTGGAAATCATTCATTTCTATGACTTATTTCTTCCCTTAGTGTTGTTAAAAAAACAGAAGTGAAAAAATTCTAACACAGAAATCTACTGTTCTTAAAGGATCTAGACAGGAAAATTCCACTTTCAAAAAATTCTTTCTTTTCTGAATTATTTTCCTTGTGCAGTTTTGTCAGACTCATCCTTTCCATGGGCATTTGTTTTGAACAAATAGGTATTTTCCAGGAGACAAATTTCTGCACAGCATCTCCCTGAGTTTAAGTGCTTTTTCTTGTTTAGAAAATGTTTGAGTTCAGTGCTTACTGGAAGCTGGGGAGAGTTTCTCTATGCTCTGCTTACCCTGTTGAGTATTTTCTTTTCCTCAGCAACCAGCACAGCTCAGAATGAGTTGGAATATTGGCCTGCACGGGCAGCTGGCTGGTCTGTTAACACAGAATTTAATGCAGCTGTTTGTAGAGGATGATGTGTTCTTGGGAATACTTGGTTAAGCTCAGTCCTGTGATGTTTGTTCTGTAACTGCAAAGAGCTTAAGCAAAACTGAACTTATTCTGTATGTTTCTACAGTGCAGCTGTCTTCCACAATTTAATCTATGTTAATAGCATGATTTGTAGTATGGAGCCCTATTATTTTTTCCTCTTTAAAATCAAATCTCCACTTATGGAAGGAGATTGATAGTGATTGAGTAGTAGTAAGAGTTTTTGCATTATAAGAGTAGAAACGATTTAATAAAGAGAATGGTTTTGCACCACTTAGGGAAAACCATTCAGCTGTTATTTTCTGGGGAATCATTGCCTAGCTAAATACACTTCCCACAGTTCTTAGCCATTGGGATCGTCCTGGTCACAAAATCTCTACAATAATAAAACACAACTTCTGATTAATCTTGGGGTTTGGTTTGTGTGCAGATTTCAGTGTGTGGATCAAGCCTTTGACTGTTACCAAGTAAGTCAAATTTTAGGGGAAGAATGTAAATATGTTCCTACTGCAACCTAATCCATGGAGAAGAAAAAGAGATGCACTCTTATTAACAGGTGCTGTGCCTTGTGTCTGTACTGAACAAATAACTTAAGCCTAGAGATAGGACCATTCTTGTAGAAAGAAAGCAAATAACAGTGAGCATAAAACTCGAATAATTATAATATTTTCTTTAAAGTGGATGGTTAGTACTTAATCAGACTTTTTCATTTATAATGCCTATTTAAAATGTGCATTTATATTATATTTAATTTATCTCCCACTTGCCTGCATATAATGATCTAGCACTTAGAAACAGTGTGACCTAGTAGTTAGTAGCAGGAGGTAAAAGAAAAGAAGAGCAAACAAACCATGATGTTTAAAAAGAGATTAATAAGAACCACAACTCTGCAACTGATTGTAAATTAACATGGGATAAAATGGGGAAAAGTTTAGAGAAGTCTGTACTCAGAGCTTACAAGAATATAGCTGTTTCTGAGTAATTTTTTAATCCTGTAATAATTCTGAGACAGGCTGTGCAAAGAGGTAAACCAAGGACACTACATTTTCCAAACTGATGCGATCAGAGTTTCTGAAAATGATGTTGTACACACATTAAGGACAACAAATTCTACTGAGAGGCAGCATCTTAGAAAGGTTGAAGAAAGAAGTTGGTGGATCTCTAGGAGGTCCAATACATTATTGACAGTATGAGGATGTCTGTTGTTTGAATCGCCATAAGAATGGCAGTGGTGTAGCTTTAGGCCTTGGGAAAGCTTTCTTAGAATTCATTGGAAGTAATATTCTAAATATTCCACAAGTTAGAGTTTAACTTATTCTGGACAGTGAGGTGTCAGCTGTTGATAATGTTAGACTTTCAGTGGTAGATGACTTGTACTGCTCAGTATGAGTGGTGAGACACCAGCTGTTAGTATGATTGGTGCACTGAAGGTCTTCCATGATTTTCATATTTTCTTGAGAGGTTTCCTGTGTGTCATTGATGCTGCTGGCTGTTATCCTGGAACTATTACAGCATATTAGCAAAATTACTATTTTAATGAGGGCTGGTAAATAGGAATGCTATTATAATTACTTTTATACCTATTGACTTAATATACTTGACTGAGTAGTTAACGGTGAAGAAAAAGAATTCTGCAGATACTCCAAAGCTCCACTCATCACCTGGAACATTTTGAGAGTGAGCAATAGTATAATGTATTTGGGTGTGAGTGTCTACCAAGCTTAAAAGTTCACTTGTTGGAGCTCAGAGTTGTATAGATCTAACCATTACAAAATAGATCTGTCACTGTGTGCTCCTGTACAAATCAGGTTAATGCAATAGCAAATGTTGTTAAGCTGAGGGTGAAAGAGGAATGAAGGAAGTAAGAATCTCAGTATCTTCTCTTTTACATCTCACTGATACGTAAGAATTTCTGCTGAAGCAAGAAGGTATTACTATTGTAGTAATGACACGTCAAGTGTGTATTCTTAGTTGTGCCACTGCATCACTGTGCATTACTGCCTCATCTTTATCTTTCTCTGTCTCCATATTTTGAAATATAATTACTTTCTATAGCAAAATATTCTGAAATCCTTTTAAAAATGAGGTGTGTAAGGTACAAAGTGCTACTACAGCACTCAGTAAACTGGATCCGCAGCATACAGTATGAAGTACGCCTTAGAGAATCCTAATTAATTTAGAACCACAGTAAACAAATGGCTTGTCACTTTCAGTTTATATAAGTATAAAAAAAAAAAGTGGAGGTTGGGGTTAGAAACACTCACAAGAACATATGCTTAACAAACCACAGTAAGCAGAATAAACCAGAGAAAGTCTAAGCAGAAGCAGAGATAACCCTGGCACCGTCAGCAGATTGTATGGCTACAATCCAGGATGCAAAGAGAAGATTGTTCAAACAAATAATTCATATATTTAATTAACTATGGCAAAGTGTACCCGTTGTAAGAGGTTATTTTAATATTGTGCAAATGCCATACCTACCCACATGCTCACCCCTGTTCTTCTGGAGAAAACAGCAAAACTCCCACTGACATAAACATGAGTAAGACAGGACATGGAACATGGAAAATCAGGGGTTATATTCGGTGCCATAAAATATTCAAGTCTGTGAAAACAGCAGACTGAAGAGAGCAGAATATGTGCTATTTTAATAGAAATCTGGGCAATTTTTTATCCTTCTATACCCTGACTTCTTCATAACTACATTTGGGTAACTGTTTAAATTTGTTTGTTTTCCATCATTAGATTTGTGTGTACATCTATATGGAAGAGAATTAAATGTGTATGTGCCTGTGTGTGCACGAACACACACAAATGAAGATATGTGCTGAGGAGAAGGTCATCATGCATCTATTACAAGAGGGATTTGGGCATGCTGGAGCGTGTCCAGAGAAGGGCGACAAGGAGGATCGGAGGGCTGGAGCACCTCTGCTATGAGGACAGACTGAAAGAGTTGGGGCTGTTCAGTCTGGAGAAGAGGAAGCTCCCAGGTGACCTTATTGTGGTCTTCCAGTATCTGAAGGGGGCCAAAAAAAAAGCTGGGAAGGGACTTTTTAGGCTATTAGGGAGTGACAGGACTAGGGGGAATAAAGCAAAGCTGGTGGTGGGGAGATTCGGACTGGACATGAGGAGGAAGTTGTTCAGCATGAGAGTGGTGAGAGCCTGTAATGGGTTGCCCAGGGAGATGGTTGGGGCCACATCCCTGGAGGTGTTTGAGGCCAGGCTGGATGAGGCTGTGGCCAGCCTGATCTAGGGTGTCCCTTTCCATGTCATGGGGTTTGGAACTAGATGATCCTTGTGGTCCCTTCCAGCCCTGACTGATTCTGTGATTCAATGCATCTTGTTTGTGTTCTGGCTGTCAGGTTACAGTTGAACAGCAGCTCTGGCAATGATAGTCCTTGCAACTGTGTACAGGCAGAGCCCTGCTGCCTCTCATGCCACTGGAGAGGGAACAGAAGGAGGCTTGGCTTTTTTTAGAGGTTTTAATTTGGCAATGAGTAGATGGCCACCTATGGGTGAAAAGCATGGAGTCCCAGCAAACTCAGCTGGATTTGAGCTACACCTGGGGCTAGCAAGGCTGGCACTAAAAGCCTGGGGGAGCTAGAGCTTCTCAGAGATAGCCAGACCTGCTTAGTCCCGGGTGCCGTTTTGCAACCCATTAGAGCCACTCTTGTACCCCCACTGAAAGGGCACTTGCCTGCCCAGGCTTTCCTGCTATTTGTATTATGCTAGTAGCTACTGAGATGAGCATGTTAATAAGGCTGAAAGCTGAAATAATTAGTTTCAAACCCTAGATGTTCTCTTACCTAGCTAGTTTCAGAGCTATTTGGAGAGCTAGTACAGAAAGGAAGGGAACACAGGAGGGCAGCAGGACCAATGTTTTTGGAGTCCATGTGGCTCAAATGAGTTACATGTTGCCAGTCCCACAGTGGTAAAAGTAAAGAGCAGTGGGAGGACAGATGCTGGGCAAAGGATGTCAAGTGCTGAATCTAGTAATCTAATGAGATACTGTCAATATTCTAAAATATAGGGGTAGTTGCCAAAATGTTGGAAAGAGTTGATCTCTACAGTTGCCTTGAGTCATCAGGCTAAGTGTCAACTATATTGCTTAATTCTATAGACAAGAAAGTCTGAGATAGATGTGAAAGTCTTAGCTGTGCTTAGTGTCGCATGCCATGCCTACCTCTGTAAGGATTCAAATGCTTAATTTAAGTTACTTAAAACAGTCAACTTTGATAAAGCTTATTTAAAGAAGAAAGATTTTATCATATGTCCTTTAGAGTTGGAAAAAATACTGTTAGACTGTTTTTCCCCCTCAATCAGAAATAAGTGGATTGTTTGAAGACTGGCTTAAAATTATTTTCCTAGGTGAAAGGAAAAATATACATTTTCCCCTTAATCTGAGTGCAAAACTGTGAGATTTGTGAATCTGTCACTCCTTTTGCATTAATAAGGCTGTCTTTCCAGATTTCTATTTGCTTGAGTTATCCACCCAAAGCAAGAATATACAGGTGTTGGGGTGTGTGTGTGTGTGTTTGTGTATGCATAAATTAGTTACTATTAATAGTTTTGAAATGTACACATGATTGGACAAGACTTATGTAGCAGTTTACGTAAGCAAAAATAATGGTATCTTTTAAAGGCAACATTGACAGTTCCTGACTCAGACAAGAAACTAATCTGAACTTTAGTCTAAAGTTGAAATTTTCAGGATACAGGTTCCCTGTCTGGTGCTGATGCAGTGAAAAGAAAGTGTTCCACATGAAGAAGAAGAGATCTGTCAGGAAGGAATGAGAGGCAACCCACCAAGCCAAATTACAAAGGCTGACTTAGAAGGTGGGGAGGTGACCTGAGCAGTGAATGTCATCATGCAGCATAAGAAGGAGTAGCTGTCTAGCAGTGAAGCTTTCTCATGTACCTTTCTTAGATGAAGATAGTGTTCACCTCTTCCAGAAACATAGTTATCAGAGCACACATTTGGGATGCAGGGCATAGGTGCTAAAGCAAGAAAGGGACTGAAACTCATATCACAATAAACATTAGTTTGCTGAGCAAGAAGTCAAGGACTACTTGCTGTTGTTTTGGAAGGAAACAACTTATTTCATGCTTTAGCAATGAGCTTGGGCAGGAAGAATTTCTGCTTGAATGTTCTTATGCATTTTGACTTAGCCACCAAACTGAAAAAGCAATTATTTGTACAGCATCAGTCATCACCATTGTGGGAATAGATATGTCACATTTGATAAGAAACAGAGAGTATTTTCTGTCTGGTTCGTCAAAAGAAGAGAGGCAGGAAGAAAGCAGTTACTTGAAGGTGTCCAGAGGTCTGGAATTCTGCAGCAATTACAGGCAGTAAGTAACCTGTGGGCAGAGTGCAAAGGGCCTGTCAAATGCACAAGGGGAGTTATTGGAATGACCTGAGGAGTGAAACTTATGGCACCACAGCATACTGGCTGAGCTTGGCTTGCTTAATGTAACATAAGGGGGGCTGAGATGGACAGTGATTTTTCTGTCTGTAAATGCATCAAGGGAGTAAACATGGTGAATGGGAAAGCACTATTTAAGCAGAAGGATGATGGTGGCATCATGACAAAAAAATCGTAATCAGGCCTGAGGAAATGTAGGGAAGAAATTGGAACAATTCTGACAAGAAGAGTGGTCATTTCTGGGATAGTCTTTTGGGTGGAGTAGTGAAGATAAGCAGACTAGTTTTGTAAGGAACCCTGAACACTGGTCAATTATCTTATGTAATGTGAATGTATATAATAGTCTGGAGTTGGACTTGGAGACCAAGATCTCTCTCTCATTCCTTTGTTTGTACTCCAGATCTTTGAATTTATGCAAAATAAATGTAAATGCAGTGAGCAGCTTATAGCTTACCTTGTGACTTATCCATGGCTTTTGTTGAATTCACGTGTAAAATAGTCAATGGACCAGTATTAATCAATAGATTCAGTAGCCTCTAAATAGGATATTTTCATTCTCATGTTTATTTTCAGCTACTTTCAATCTTAGTGCTGGTTTATTTGAATATTTATGCATATATCCAGAATCTTAGGTGACTATATTCTTAAAAAACAAAATTCAGCCCCGCTTTCTGCAAATCAATAACTTTACTCTCTTTTTCCAGAGCAAATGCTATCAATTACTCATCTTTGCAGACTTTTAATATCTGCAGCTATTTACAATAGATTTTTTTCATTAAAGGTTGGTAAGCCCAACCTTATGTGGCTCTTCCAAATGATTATGCTAAAACTGAATACATACTGGAATCTCCCCAGGCATAGCAAATGATTGATGGCAGTCAGAAGGGCTCATCCTCCAGAAGGCACTTGTGTGTTAGCTGAACACACAAAAAGGGCGGTTTTTCTCAAGATCCATATGCAGTCTATATATATTTAATGATTAAAATAATAACCCAGATAATTCTAAATTAGTCTCAGGTTTATTAAATAGAGATAAACATAAAGGATTTTCCTGGTCATTAGTAGAGGATTGCCACATATGCATTCTGTTACAGCTCCATTATAAGTGACCCTGAATGTTCCAGAGACAGATAATATGACTGATGGGTTTCTAACCCCAGGCAAAATTTCAGGGCCAAATCTAAAATATTTCCCTAGAAATTTTTCTTACTCATTAACCTTGTAAATTAATTAGAAATTGTGGGATTTGTTTTCCTCTGTTGGGGGGGGAACGACAATGCAGTGTGATTGGTTTGCATGTATATATTGGAATTTCTCTCTGTAACTTGAGGTCATTGTTGATTTGGATTGGAATTTTATTTACTTGGTGCTCAGACCACAAAAACAATCATAATTCTGACCTCCTCCCCTTGCCATTACAATTAACTCGATCTTCAGAAAGCTTTATTTCTGTGTTTGACAAAAATCATTAACTTTCAGTGGGCAGGCATGCTCCTTTCTGTACCATAACTACAGCTGTTGGACAATACCCGTCTGAAGAGAACAGTGAAGCACAGTATGTGAGGACACATTGTTTATATGTATTTAAAGGTTATCACATCCTATTCACTATATGAATAGCCCCAACTGACATTTTCTGTCTCTTCTCAAGCGATGCATGTCTTGTTCATTGTGCTATGGCGAGTCAGCTGTCAAGCGCTGCATCAGGGGACCAAAAGCTATTTTCTTTCACTGGTTTGTTTGCACTTCAACTAAAAAGCTTTGAATCTTATGATTTCTTTGCCTTACAGAAACAAATATACAACCAGGGATAGCAACTTCTGGAAGATGAAGAATTTCTGTAGCACATTATTTCACATTTTAGCTATGCTGTACAGAACAGTAAATACAAAAGGAAAGCTGCATTTGAGAAAGGGTGCTTATTTTAAAGCCTTTTGTCAGCAAACAGGGCCTGAGCTATCCAACTCTCGATAAGCTTAATTAAATTTACAAAGAAATTTAAAAGAGAAAGAAGGCGGCATGTTTGGTTTTATACTTATGTTCCTGCAAAAAAATACCTGCCCAATATACTCTTGCTAGACCATGTGGCAAGTCAGGCTGTCTCTTAACTGAGGAGTGGCAGTGGTACCTGAGAGACTTGCTGTCAATTTAGAACTGTATTATAATGCTTAAAGACAACAAAAATTGCAGGAACAAAAAGTGAACAAAAATTGCACCTGAAATACACATCATCATGATTCCTTTAGAGTTTTTCATGTAGAAGGGCCAAGCAGAACAAAGCAAACTGTTCTAACTATCCATTGAATATCTGTTCAGCAGCTGATAGCTACTAATAAAAATGCTTAATATTTCTGAATAACAAGGTATTCCATGAGTAAAGCTAGGCAAGAGATGATGGAACGCATTAGTTAAAACAATTTGCAGAACAGTTTCACTTTTTTTGCAAACTTATATTGACTTCTGTAAATAGTATTAACTTTATAGTAGCAGAACACAGAATATAGACTCGTAGATTCAGATTCATAGAATAATTTAGGTTGGATGAGACCTTATAGATCATCTAGTTTGAAACCAACCCCTGCCATGGACAGGGACACTTTTCTCTATACCAGGTTGCTCAAGGCATCAACCAACCTGGCCTTTTAACACCTCCAGGGAGGGAACATTCTAAACCTCCCTGGGCAACATGTTCCAGAGTCTGACTGCTCTCAATGTAAAGAAATTCTTCGTAAACCCCGGTCTAAATCTCCCCTCTTCCAACTCAAAGCCTTTGCTCCCTGTCCTGTAACAACAAGCCCTGCAACAAGTCCCTCCCTGGCTCTCTGTAGCCCCTTTCAGGTACTGGAAGGCTGCTTTAAGACCTCCCTTAAAGCCTTCTCTTTTCCAGGCTGCACAGCCCCTACCCTCTCAACCTGTTCCCATGGGGAAGGTGGTCCAGCCCTCTGGCCTCCTCCAGACCCTCTCCAACAGTTCCATTTCTGATGTTCAGTACTTCTACACTGTTCTTCCCAAATGCTCAGAAAAGTGATTTAAGTGTTCTTATTATTATAAGCTAAAAACATTTGTGGTACTAACAAAATTTTACTTGATTTAGGCTAAAAAGGCTTTTTGCTTTTCTCAAACCTGGAACTAGAGCAGTATCTTTTTCTGTCCACAGCTGGAGTTGAGCTCTGCATGCATAGTTGTGAGCACGTAGAATATTCTGTTTGAGATAGAGAATCTAATGTAGCAGCTGAATTCTTAATGTCTTTTTTTTTTTTTTTTTCTCAGTAACTTTAGTCCCAAATCCTTCAGAATTTGATCTATCTACCAGCTTGGCAGCTTTTAACTGTTTGTCTAATGAGAACATCAAGACTGGGCACTGTATATCAGATTGAGCTGCTATAAAATAACTGCCCTGTTCAAAAGGTGAATTTTATCTATCCATCTTTATAGCATTTCTCTGCTAACAGAAAGGGAGTGATAGGAATCTCCAGTTTTAATGAATAGGAAGGAGATGTAAGGTAACTTAAAAAAAAAAAAAAAAAAAAAAAAAAAAAAAAAAAAAAAAAAAAAAAAAAAAAAAAAAAAAAAAAAANTTGGCAAAAATCCCCCAAACCTTTTATCATAATAAGGCATGCTGCATTCAGTGCCGTTAAAAGGGTTAGATGCATTTTCACGTGATTTTTTTCAAGTTCTGTTTGGAAAAATATGCAGTGAGCAAGCAGATTAGTAGATGAGTAAAAATCAAAGTTATGTGCTGCAGGTTGGATAAGTCCAAACTAGAGGGGGTCTTATTAATACCTAAATTATCTTCTTTATATTTAATCTGCTAAGAAGAAAAAATAGCTCAGCAGATTTAAACTTTTAAAAAATGTGTTTCTTTCAAATGTTTTATCTATTGAATGTTGAGGAATTCTAAGCATATATAAACTGATCACATGAGACAGCAAGTTCACTTCAGTCCTGGCTGGCTTTTCCTGGGGGTACTCCTACAATCATTGTTTTGTTTGAGTGAGAGATGCAGAATCCTCCTAAAACATTTACAAGAGTATTATTATAAAAGGTTATAGAACTGCACTGTGTTGCTATTATTAAATTTGATTTTTAGAACACAAAAGACTCTCACCATATGATACAGCTTAAGTTCTGAAAAGGTGCCTGCTCATTTCTACTTCCGAAATTGTTTTAGACAAAGCAAGTTCTTTGGAAAGGGATAGGAATGCTGCATAGACACACACGTACCCTGAGTTATCACCTCAGGAAAATATCAATCTTTAGGCAGTCTCCTTCTTAGAGATACAACCTGAAATGTAGAATAATGACGGTTGTTCTGGGGTATGAAAGGAAGAGGGAACTGATGGGTCTGATCAAGCAGCTGTTGAATTGCCTTTTTTTTTTTTAATGGTGCTGGTGAAAATACATTTTATGTAGAATTTTGTTTCGACTTGGTCTGCCATGAAGCTGTTTGAATCTAGGATTATGCCCACATTATTCATATTGCCAAAAACATCAAAACAGGAACAAAGGGAAAGCTAACCTTGAATTTTCAGCATGTATTTCAGTTCTTGTAAACAAGTTACCATGGAGATAGAACCCATGTGAACCACTGCCTTCCTCATAGCTGCTGTAGACTTCGGACCAGCAAGAAAATATGACATGGCATTGGTGCCATTTGTGACCAAAAAAATATATATTCCAAATGCTACACTTAAGCATTTCCTTGCAACACGACCAAGTGAAAGCTTAGAAATTGCCTAAAAGCATCAAATTGCTGAAAAAGCAGGTGAGAGTAGTGAGAAGCAAAGCTTTACTTGTTTCACTTTTCCAGATTAAATAATATTCTATCAGAAAAGAAGATGCAAGGTCACTCTGCCTGTCTTACTAGCAAGATGAAAAGTCTGCAAAGACAGCCTGATTGCAGTTTTAAATAGTTTTCACTAGTAAATGGTTTCAAAGAAGCTGAACTTGTGACACAAAAATAGTTCTTAAAAAAATATAGGAACAGAAGATCCTTGTCAATGATTTTGGTTTTGTTATTCTTATATTTTGAATAAAGCTACAATTGTCATGTCAGAAATAAAAATCAGCCATTGCACTTACTTACAAGCCTACTTATCTTCCATGAAAAGGAGACATGCAAAGATATTAATAGTCTTTCCTCATCCTTTAGATTTCCAAGTTATCTCCTCTTTTGTTCAGGAAAGTCTTTTATTTAGTAGCTCAGTAAATTGTTAAAACCATGAGTTCTGATCATTGCCGTCAACAATCTTCTATCTGCACAGCTGCTAATTGCTTAAATCATATTACTTCTTTATATGCTGCAGACAAAAAAGGAAAAAAAAAACAACTCCAGCCTCTAGAAGCTATGACAGAAGGTTTTGAGTAAAACCATACTGCAGGTGTCAGAAATGGGATGGATTCTAATACTGTAGTTATTAGTACAAATAAATAATGATAAAATAAAAGCTGTGATCTAGGCTCTAATTTTCCTTTTGTTGAACCAGCTTGAAGTCATTATTTCCTTTCACAGCACTGATGGCTAAAAATGAAAACTTCTGTGATATGTCCCGGGATTTTGTTGTCTGGCTTAATAACATAAATACTTGAAGAGGGGCGTTGTCTTTTCATCTGGACCTTTTTTGGGTAGTTTTGTTTTGCAACCACTGTTTTCCATCCTAATGCAATTATTATCTCATTTTCTTCCCCTTCTGACTTTTATTCCTTTTCCTGATTTAAGTCTTTTAATTCCTTCTTTTTCTCTTTTGTTCCTTTTACTGTCTTTGTTTTATTTCATTTTTTTTCAGAGATTTTATCTGTTTTAATTAGTTTGGTTCTTATCTCCTGCCATAAGTCCTGATACTAAAGCCATGGAAATCCATGGCAGCATTCCCTGATTACAGTAACAGTTGTGCCTTATTTCTTTTATTGATGGTACTTACAGAAGTCATCAGTTCTGCTTCAACAGCTTAGGCAGTGTAACCAAATTGTCACTATAAGATAAGCCAGCAGTAAAATATTCTGTTACAGTCACCCAGATTTTATACTTGTATAAAATCAAGTGGATATAAACAATAGTCGGAGTCAAAGTAGTTTCTTATAATATAAAAATACACTGCATTAAAATAAAGTGCGTTCATAAAGACAATTCAGCAGGGGGGAAAAAAAATCTCTATTTTTATACAAAAGAAAAGCAGACATTACATGAAATACTGTTAATAACTCAAGGTAACTTTCAGTCCTACTGCAAAAAAACCTGCCTGGTCTCTATATCGACAGCTCCACTGTGTTACCATGAAAGCAATAGTTTCCCTACCCAAAACGAAGTGGTTAAAATTATGTTCTCCCAAGCTGTATGGAAATACGCTAATTTGTAACTTTCTAAAGCTAACACATTTATGCTTCAGAGATACATAATTTAGTAACCAACAGCAGACTGAATTTTGATCAGGTTTAAAACACAGGTACAATAGCCTTCAGACTTCAAATGAGCTGAAAAGGCTCCCTTGGCATTTTCTTCAATCTGAAATTTAAGGGGTAACTATTTTTTTTTTCTTGAAGATTCCTTTAAAAGGTAATGAACAACTCAAAAAGACTGTTTATTAATGCCACTACCTGGATAGCTTGTTAATGAAGCTTTCTGTGTCAGCTCAAGCACTAGTTTCCATAATGGTTTCTTGCATAAGTGATACAAACTCTTCCACTTGTCTTACATTGCTCATATTAACAGAATGGAGGAGTTTAGGAGCACACCTCAATCAAGTATTCTACAAAATCCTATCAGCTCCATGGCTAAGAAATCAATGTAGGATTTTTAAGGCTTGGAGGAATGAAGAAGGCACAATTCAAAATATTAAGATGTTTTTGCTTGAATGGATTGGGGGTTAAATGAAGCAGGCAATTGCATAAACATCAGCCTGATATCTAGATTTGACTAAATATATTTTAAAGATCGAAAGCATCCAATTCATGAGGTCCTTTTATAATTATATGTTAAAGCTCAGACATGATGAATCCAATACCTTATTAGTTGTAACATAAGAAAAGGGAGTATGTGTTGTGTGCTGAACAAGGCGCATTGTTAGAACTGCTCTTCAGGCAAGACATTTTTACCTGAACAAGTCTGACCAAAGTGAGTGGCTGTTCAAGTCAAATTTTAATTTCAGAAGCTCTAGACCTAAGTTACTGCAAAGCAGGCACTTGCTTGTAAAAATCATTTTTTTATCTAATATTGTCAGAAGTGCGGCAACTGTTACAGTTTTCTCCATACAAGAATATGGAATCCAAATTCTTTGCAGCTTAAACTATTTAAAGTTTGAAATGCCCCTTCCAGCTGCCGTGGAGTGTGCTGTGGAATACTGATCTGTCTTGTCTTGTGCATAGGTCAGTTTTATATGCAAGTGAAAACAGGAGCGCTAAGTTTGCATGCATTTCTGTTGCTTGCATGCTTCATAACATCAGGAGGATCAAAAATTTGTTGTGCAAATGCATAGGCATTTCCAGCACTTAGATGTGATGAGGTAAGATTCACAGGGTCAAATTAGTGTGTCACTGTGTCTCTGTGATTTCAGTAGTTGTCCCAGGATTTTTTTACAAAGAAATTTATTTTATAGATAAATTAATTTCTAAGTGGTTCATTTCAATTGTTTTCTCTTTCTCTTTCCTTATTTTTAAGATAGCTTTTGACTCAATCCATAATGTTAAGCAGCTAGATCAGTGCCAGAAGTAGCTCCTAGTCACCCTGTCTGTCCTTGAGGAGGTGTTTGAATCACAGGTGATCATTTCTCAGCACAGGAAGCTAGCAGAGCACTTCAAAGCACAAGCTAATTCAGACACTACTTATTTTCTATGAAGCATGCAGCCATAGCCCACCTTTAGATGGTTGGCTATAGTTTTCCTCACAAGTAATAAGGTTAAGTTTCAGAGGAATTAGGGAATGTTCCTGTACCTGTAGATATGGTCAAGCCAAAGCCTTAAGGTCACACTCAAGATGGACCTTCGATTGTCTGAACAGTATCCCGCAATAACTTTGGGACCTTTTGTAGTTCACGTTTCTTTCTTCTTTCTAATGGCTCTTAATGATGGCAAGAACAAAAGAAAGGGTAAATATTCTGCAGACTGATTTCTACAGAAAGAGTCTGTTTTCAAGCAGGAAGCCTAAAGGTGAGCCTTAATTATCAGTCTACACACAGCCATGCTGCTGAAGTCAGATGACAACTTTTTACCTACCTGTGGTCACTGAGGAAAATATTTCATCTGTCTTTCTGTTAGAAGCAGCACTTTCCATTGCTGACATTTGTGACTTGTCACTTGACAGACCAACTACTGGTAATGAAAGCAAAACGCACAGCTTTGATTGGAAAGCAGTTTTGCTATTTTGTGAACACTTCCTATCAGAGACATTTTCAATAATGCTTTGCAAAAGCATGCAACAGAAGTGAAAATTTCTAGATTAGTAGAAATATTGCATTTGGTGTGCTGGAGAGATTACCTCTTTCTTTGAGGTACTGTAATCAGAGATCCTGGTTTTATTATCTTATGATAGAAAGGGGCAGGATTGTTCTTAGGAGAGTCAGGTGCTAGTTCCGTGAGTCTACGAAAATCACCTTTATTGCTTGTGAGGTTTTATACAGCTGATATTACAAATATTATTTGAATCTTGTTAATAGCTAAAAATGCAGTGGGTTTTTTTTCTCAGTTTTTTTTCATACTTTTTCACAAGATTTGAGTTCTCATTTACATTATTGGGTTATTATTTTCCTCACAGAAGTTACAAGTCAAAATTATGCAGCATATCTAGGGCTCAGTAGTTGGAACCTGTGTAAATAATTACACAAGCAGTGCAGTTTTTTCTTCTTTCTAGCCATGCTTCATGAACAAGCCTGGATTTCTTAGTAATGCAAATGTTATTAAAATAAAAATAATTTACTTTTATGTTTCCACTGACTAAAGCTGTCAGTCATCTAATCCATGTTCATATAGCAAATGAAGAGTAATCATGGAGTAGATCTTTTTCCAAACATTTTTCCTGTGCACTGTTGCATATGGGGCAAAAACGATGCTTTGGTAGTGCATGCCCCTATGTTTGAGTGGAGCAAGAAAGATGCTTTAAAATGAAGCATCTCTGCTTACAATAATGCTCAATGTCTCTTACATTTTATGTCCCTGAAGTTTACATTAGGGTGGAGGAGTAGATATTACAGAGATTTCATGTTGGTTCAGAAGCTTTTGTGTCATCTTTAATCCAAATGATATTTCTGATGTGCATGCCTCACCAAGATAATGCATTGTTATGTTCTAGTGACCTTTGGTGTACAATATAAGGAGATGTACGTGAGGTCTGTCTGAAGATCTATTTGGAAGTTCCCTTCCACCATTTACTTGTTGGAGCTGTGGGATATGTTATTTGGATAAGGACAAATTTTAGGCATAGTGCAATTGAACAGTTATGCATATAGAAGAATTCAGGTATACCTGGCTCTTCAGGATTCTGGAGAGTCTCTCACCCAGCCTGGCCTCACTGTCTTGCTGGGAAGCGTACTGATGGAGCCAAGAGTGCAGAAGCCTGACAGGTCCCTACTTTGCCTGTCATCCAGTTCTTTCACAACCACAGAAACCCACAACCTCAGCACTGAGGCAGCTTGCATTTTTAATTGTGTTTGTTTCTAAGTCAAATTTGTAGAAAGAACAAACTTTGAATTAACTTTAGGGGTAATTCCTTTTTCTACCCATTTTTTGGCTGTTTAATACTATTATCTAATGTCTGTGCACTGTAACAAGAAGAAAATAGTTTAAAATCTGATAATGGAAATTTAACATGCTTCTGGTCTCCATCTTCTATTGAGGGGTGGGCTGAAATTTCCAAATTCAAAATTCCTTTGAAAGTAAAATAAAAATGTTACAGGTCTCCTTTTGCCACTAATGGATTCTGACATGACACATTTGCATAACCTTTTGAAATAATTTAATAAACAGTAGTTGGGTTTGGTTTTTTATTGTTTTTAACAGAATGTTGTGGTACCTGCACATAGCAAGAGGTCTGATATAAGTCAGATGCTGAATCTAGGATCTAGAATATTGTCTGTCTTCTAGCAGTAAATACTAGCAGTGTGTTTTATGGTCAGATATGTTCACACATATCTGACCATAAATCAGTGCCTCAAGCTTCCCTCAAGGAAAGTTGAAAGAGTGCATCTCACAAGAGACTAAAATGCATTTAAAATTACTGCAGCTATAAAACAAACTGACATAACCCAAAGCAACAAATATAGGGAGGGAAGTCTTCTGGGAGCATATCAGTACTCTGAGATGATTTCCACTTTTTGTTTTTTTTTTCCTGTCAGTGATCCACTGTTGTTTAGAAACAGAACAAAATCTACTCATTATGCCCCCTAATATTCAAATAGCCGCATCCCTTCTTTGGAGTAATTCTCCTAAAGAAGCAGTCAAACACAGCAGTCAAGCAAAAACTTGATCTTGAAGATACTTGATCCTTGAGAATTTTCTCTCTTGTAGTTGTGTTTCCAGTTTAACTGCATGTGTACTCTCTATTGTGTTTCAGTAATTTTGGGGGTATGAAGGAAGAAGGTAGAGAAGCTAGAAAAGTTTTATTGAAATTAAAATAGGCTTTTAAGACCTCATTTCAGGCAAAAGAACTGAGAGACTTATCTAGTTCCTGCTGTGAATCTCTCCCAGATCCATTTTCTCATTTGAGACTTCGTCCTCAAAGGTTTGTCCTGCTCAGATTACATTAGGATGCAGCTTATTTCATTATAACTGCATCTAATTGATGGTACTCACTTAAGATTTTATCACTTGTACTGATTCTCAGTGGCATTTAGAGAGAAGACTGGGTAATTTGGATGGAATTCAATTTTTGAATACTTGTGTTAGACCCATTTCTTTATTGCTGTTATCAGGATGATGGTGTACATAACTGAAGATGACTAAATCATGAAGAATGTTCTGATTTATGCTTAAATAAAGCCCAATAATTCTAAAGTCACTTGATGCTAACTCATGACCATACTTAATAGCTTAATGTGATTTTTTAATCATCACTGAATTTCTGAACTCTCGTAATTAAGTTTCTGTCTTGAAGATACTATTTCCTAATAGGACTGTTCTGAGCTAACACATTCTAGTAGAAGTTAAAAAGAAGAAAGTTTTGTAAATAAGCTATCCTCAAAGTCAAGGACTTAGTAGTATCCACAAGAGTTAAATGTATGTGGATGGTATTGCCACATTACAGTGCTGGTGATTGAATAAATGATTGATATTGTATCTTAAACCTCATCTCTGAAGCACAGGTATTTTAGATTGTAATGAGCCATTGTCACCAAGATGTAATATTTATGCATAAGAAGGAGGAATGACACTGAGTAAACCAGCAGAGTTATAGGTGAAGTACAGGAGTTTTTAGGTTATGTTGGTTGTTTCTCCACTTAAGACATTCTGCTTATCCTGAGTACGTCTTAGTGCCTCACTCTTCCACCTGAAATCTGAACTTAGAGTTTCTGCATTGTTTTTCAAATGGTAGAGAGCTCTCCTACTAGACATCTTCTCATTTCAATGGGTTTAGCTTAAGGAATTATCCCTTGATTTTCTTGTTCATAATTTGAGTATTTTAGAAGGTAAAGTTATGGAACATCAATCAATTGTAATATTTTTTATTTTTCCTCCCCATTTTAAGCATGCCTTTCTGAAGCAGGGTCCAGTAGTGAAGGAAGAACTAAGTCAGGCTTATGGTCTTGTGTAATGACTGCTAACCAAATGGATCTATTATATAATAAAACATATTAATGTCTTTTACATCTTGTACATAATTGCATTTTCTAAAAACGCTGGTAGGAAACAAACCAGGACTTTTGTAACTTTGTCCTTCATGTTTTGTGAACTCAGAAAGTTTGTGAGTGCTGAGTTATGTTGTGTGCCCAGGTGAATGCACGGAGAGGAAAAAAACATCCACACCTGAAGTTTTACTCATGTTATTCCTGTCTCTGCATCTTAAAACCCAGGGCCACTGCCATCTGACCCATATAGAAGTTCAACACCGCAGCTGGCCACAAGATTTCTGGCATTCAGACAATTTCAGAGCTGCTGAGAGAATCTATTCATAATTCGCCATCTCCTGCAAATATCAATGGGTTGACTCAGTTTAGACTTGGTGCAGGCATTAGAGCTCAATAATATGTTTTCATTGCCGTGGCAGGCTAGTTTATATGAGATTAAGTTCCATCTTTATTTGTTAAAATTCTGCCCAAAATGGAGAGACTCTCATTGATTTTTCTATTTAGCCTTTACTGTTGTTGCTAACTTCTTTCCATCTTAATTGTCATTTTAAAAAATTGGTCATGACTTGAGACAGTCCTGAGTGTAGTCTTGCTACACTTAATAGCAGGTTGTTAAGAGTGTAATGGGTTTGGATTGTGCTGGAGCTATTCAGCAGTGAATGCAGATAAAATATGCAGTGAAATAGCAAGCCTTGCCTGCTGCTATAATAGCTGGCCTGAGAGTGTTTCTGTCTTTTTCCAAAATGTAATGAATCACCCCAGCACTTAGAGAACTGAGTGAATGGCACTGACCTGCATGAAACACAGCATCAGCACACGGTTCACAAACTTGCTCAGCTGAAATTCTGCTGAAACCTGTAGAGTCCTCTGAGAGTTGCATTATGCTTTCGGGTCATCAACTAAATGCTGGGACATCATATACATTTCTGTTCAGGGTTTTAAAGATCTTTAGAAACAGAATGTAGTCATGTTCTGGTTAATTTTTTAACTTAGTCTGAAATAGGTTTTCCAAAACAAGAGTTCAGTGCAATACATCTATTTCTCCAACCTGAGCTTGACCTCATGAGATTTGACAGCCCTTCTGCATACTCAATTAAAAAAAAAAAAAAAAAAAAAAATTTTTAAAGGCCAAATTTACTCTCATGAACATTGTCTGCCTTTGAAAGTAGAACTCCCTAAAGGCAGGGAAAATATTTTGTTATTTTCACTGTAGCTTTACTCAATCAGCGTGGAGGGAACTGCCAGACTTAACAAAGTCCTTGGTAAGAGGAATGAAACTTGCTGAATGAGATAGTAGAGGATGAAAAGGACTTGCTCTGAGCAGGTAGCAAAGATGAGAAGGATCATAAGATTGATTGAGGCTTGAAGAGACAAGAAGTTGGGAGTTTAGAGGAAAAAAAGGGTCTGTTTAAGAAAAGGACCAGAAGGAAATGAGGTTTAAATGCACCTCAGGTGTGGCAAGGTTCTAAAGATCTAACCTAACTGATTGTGCTCCACAGACCTAGGGCCATATCTTAGCAGCTTTGTGTTCAAGATTTCACGGCTTTAACTCACTGTACATAGAAATCACTGACCACAGACTTTTGTGATCAGTCAGGGTTACAGCCATACCAATGATCCATCAAGCAGAAAATGAATCATTTTCAAGCTTAGTTCAAAGCATAAGAAAAGTTAACATCTTCAGGTCAAAGTAACCTGAGCTGGATCAGTGTAGGAGAAGACTGAAAAGTATTTCTCTGGTTCTTTAAAGAGTTCTAGGATTTTTTGGTGGGAATCACAAGTTACTAAAACCTGTGGGTTCTCCAAAAAAACCCCATTTATTTCTCTTTCTTTTAGGTCCAAAGCAGAATCTGTGAGCAAAATTGCTCATTTCTTGGCTCCATTAATAGGATATTCCAATAAGAATATGTGTGTTTACATGACTCTTTTTTTGCTGTTGCTTTTTTAAAAATAAACTACTTTATTAATATTTCACAGTATGAGAAATATTTTTTTCTTTGATGTGATGCTGGATGAGAGGCTTCCATTGGCTTGCCCCTTATATGAGTTCAATACAAGAGGCAAATTGTCTTCAAAGAGCACTTTTGAGTTCTGCTTGACTAGGGAATTTCTGAATAAATCGGCACTGCATAGAGCCTCAGATAGGAATGATGTGATTCGGATGTAGTCCCACTGAAACAGGTCAGAAAGAGAAGAGGAAAGGATATGAGTGGAGTTTGGGAGGGGGGTTATGGTGCCATCGCAGAACAATTAGCAAGGCACTATTAAAAATTTTTAAGGTGTAAGCCTAAATTTAGTTTCAGCCCAGAGACACTCAGGACTGAGACATTGTTATGTCAGATGTGTCTTACATGGCGGACACAGGTGAAACATGAAAGGATGGGGAAGTCAGTAAGAGCATGGCAGAGCATCGGCACTGTGGTCCTTAAGAAAAAAGTCTGACGGAAAGTAAACAGCAGATTTGTCTCCTGATTGGTTTTTTTTCTGATGGCAGGACCTTGCACGTTCTTTGAGAAGAAGCTACCTTGCATCTAAGTATTTGGGAGTTTGATCTATCTTAACAATTTTAGCATTCCTTGTTCCTGAATCTTGGCTGTTTGAGATGAAACAGGAAAGTCCTATCAATGAGCAATTTTTGTCAGACCTGCCACTTCCCAACTCTGTCCTAGACTCTCTCCAGACACTCTAACAGCAGTTTTCCCTAAATATCCCCAGCACACTGATGAGATCTCCAATTAATCAGTTAGTCCATGTATCTATTGGATCATTGACTATTCCTGTACCACTGTGGATTGCCCATAAGCACTTCTGTCTTTTTCTGGGGGTTAACAATAATGATATATACTTTTTTTTTTTTCAAGTATTCAAGACATTAACATGTTAAGTGATACATTTTCTTGTTGTTGACTTTCCAACTCAAAGCAAAATGAACACAGAAGATGGCCTATAAAAAAAAAAAGTTATTAGTTAACAAAAAAAAAAATCTGTTTGTTCTTTGAATTATTGTTCTTGAATATCTGTATTCAATATTTGATTAGTTCAAGTTTTAGAATCCATTTGCTTTTGTGGGAGGAGTGGCTGTGTGTATTAATGCAAGATTTATGAGAAAAGTGAGGCTGAATTTTGTAAAAAATGACTGAATAGAATAAATATAGCAATTGCTTCCCCAGGACATAAAACTTGTTGTAGATTTATAATTTAGCAATAGATTCATGGGAAAAGGCCAATATTTTTCCTCTTTTGTATGAATGTTAAGGCTTGTTGTTGGTTAGAATATAGAACCCTCCAGCACTTGCATGCTGTGTTACAATTTTAACTGTAAATACAAGATAGTATCCTATTTGTGAATTCCAGTCTCAAGAGCTAATTTAATTGGTGTATGCCAACTACTTTTGCTTATTTCACACTTCAATAGGTAAAGATGCATTAATAATCGAAGTTTCAAACTGTAATTAACGTTAGCTTTAGGCTCCTGACAATGAAATGATTACATTTTTATGTATGTCTTGATACACAGAGTTAATCTAACCTGTGGATGAATAAGGAAATGAAGGCACGTTTACTCTCTAATGCAAATCACTACATGTAATTATGTGTGCTCTGCGACTGCCAAGCACGAGAAAGGTAAGATACTTGCAGCAGTAAAATCTGGATGGTTGTCCCTCATTCATCTACTTCAGCCCTGTAGGTGATTACAGTGAGCTTGATGTGCTTCACCTCATT
This sequence comes from Psilopogon haemacephalus, assembly GCA_013396835.1. Lineage (NCBI taxonomy): Eukaryota > Metazoa > Chordata > Aves > Piciformes > Megalaimidae > Psilopogon > Psilopogon haemacephalus. The sequence continues at coordinate 1,218,117 of VWZI01012593.1, forward strand.
TGTTTCCACACTGTTACTTCGTGCGCTGTTCAGAAAAGCGCATGGGTTTGGGTAAGAGGTGAGAGGGTGGCTGCCTAAAGAACAAAGGTGTGATTTTTCCATTCCACCATGCAAGTTTGCTATACAAAGCTCTACCACTACACCTCCAGTGAGAGCCTTTCACAATCCATTTTATGACCTTTCTGTTAAAGCTACGAAGTAGCCTTTCAATTACTTTTACAAGTAGTCATCTCGCTTGCTTTTAATGTGGGCCAGGGCACAGGCAGCTATAAATCACTAGAAAAGCAGGATCTAGAAATATGACAGCGAGGCAAAGAATCTGTTTCTAAATCACTGGATCAGCAACTCTATTCTACTGTGTTCTAGTGGTGATTAAACCAAGCTAAACATTAGTAACATATTTTATTGCCCTTTATTGTCATTACAAGAAATAAGTAAGCTAAAAGCCAAATATTATCCTGATGCACTTTGCTACACTAAGTGTTTGTAATAAAATTACAGTGGTGATGTTTATAGCAGGGCAGAAGTTTTCAGCAATAAACCACGAGGAGGGGAAACTGGAAGAGCTACTGTGAGCCCTGTAGCTTTGGTAGGCCTGAGGCTGGATTGCTGAGCTCTGGAAGCCAGGCAGAACTGCTGTATGCCTGACTCTCCTGTAGCTACTGAGGGCAACCTCGTCACTTTCCCTTTAAATGTGCAAAGTGTGCAAAGCAGCTAAATGTATTTGTCAGTGGAGAATGCATTTACTGCTGCACTGTAAGCAAACACAACAGAAAAATATTCTGATTAATTGGCACTTGTGAAAGAAATATTGATCTTTTTAATATAAACTGGAAAGCGTGTTTGGCTCCTTCAGGAGGAAGTAGGTAAAAAAGTAGTTTGAGGAGCTCCATATTCTGTTAAAGGGCATTTATGTGTAAGAGGGCAGTTCATATTTATTCTTTCATGCATAATCTTTGTTCTTCGCAGTTCCTGCCCGTTTTCATCTATATTCCCAGTGACACCTTTTGTTCTCCCTTTAACTCCTCACCCAATCTTTGTACTCCCACAGACTTGCTCCCTTAACATTCTTTCTGTAGGGAGCAGTGGACACAAATGCTTTCATTTAGAAATTCCATCAGGGACCTTCTCAGTTCATGACAGGAAGAAAAGGAAAAAACTGAAGGGGAAGTCAGGCAGGATAATAAGCTGGGAAATTAACATATCTCCTGTGCTTCTAAATTCTCCTCACAAATCAATTGATGCCCATCTGAAATACTGAAATGCAGCTCACGAAAGGCTGAGCAGACATGCAAAATAAGATGATGCTAATATTCTGAATTTGGCTCCTTTTTAGTGAAGCAGCACTGGATAGACTGGTTGGAGTTACATTAGATACATACTTTTGTATCCATTCGTAGCTGCATCACTGAAATCTTTTAAGAATAATTTCTGAACTGCACAGTCATGCAGTAAAGTTTGGTGAAGGCAGTGTGATCCAAGTGTGACACAAGAAGTGGTGAAACTTGCAGCAGACAGAAGCTGGCCTGTGCTGATGCCTGTAGCAAGCTTGTTTGCAGAGCTGCATTCTACCAGGGCTTTCCTGGTTGTCTCTCAGGAGCCTCATTTTTAAATCTACTTCAGATATGGATTTGGTACATGAAAGCAGTTAGTTCCTGATGCAGAGCTGGCCACATTTCTTTGCTGGACTTGACAAATGTCAAAAGCTTCCTAAAGAAAGGAAATTCTCCCATCATATATTGCACTAGAGAGAATGATGGCAAGTGGTGAGGAGCTCTGTGAACAGATTGCTAAGGTGACAGTACCCTTCCACAGGTGCTGTATGGCCTTTCTCATCATGCAGAGGAATTATGTGAAGTTTGTCAAAGAAATACCTAGTATCTAATGTCTTGTTTGCAGTATCTGGACCTCCTGATAAATCCCATGGCCTCCAGATCAGCACTGTCTTCTTTCAGATAGATGATATAGCTCTGACATGAGAGCTGTGTCTGATTTTCTTGAGAACCATAGGAATTTCAAGACTGGGCCTTCCTGAACTATTGTATGAACAGATCAATACCCTGACATTTGTTTAACTGGTGGGAATCGAGATAGATGGTATTTGGTAACATACACGACTTTATCTCCCATTATTTACTTTTTCAGCTAAAACTCCATTTCACAGGTTTGCAATTACATCTGATTCAAAACTATGGTACTTTAAATAGGGTAAATTAATTGATGTTAGTACAAAAGACAACGCTCTTTCTTCCTGGTATTGGCAGGGCTGGTGTAGTAATGATCCTTCAATGGATTGCCATGATATGCAAGAATGTTCTTGCATTACAGCCCAAGCACAGAGTTAGACTGGGGAAATGAACCCATGGCACTTGAATGAATGCCATTAACATGATAGCATGTCAATTTGTAATTTTATTTTCTCCTTTTTTGCTGTGCTTCGAAGGGTAAGGAAAAAAATAGGAATTAATACAAATATCATCATGTTATACCATACATTTCTCAATGGATGGTATTCACAGCTAGACAACAGTGTTCTGTGTGCTGTGCAAATATAAATCTGGTATCAGTGCATCAGTTGTGGTTTATTTCTTCTTTTAAAGGTGTTTTCTTTTTCTCAATATTTTATGGACTGAAGGTTTTTACTTCTTCAGGTGAAAGGTGAAGAGCAAAAAAATAACATATATAAAAGGGGGGAAGAAAGGCAAGTTTGCTCTTTCAGATATCCTAGGGTAGCATTTAGTCTTTTTGCTTGTAGTAAGTATTGAGGAATACTGTATACGCTCAATGTATTTTAAGGTATATATATATATATATAATCCAAGGTATGATATTTAAAGTTATTGCAAATGATACTTTTCTTTTGTTAATTGATGATATTTGCCACTTCATAACTAAACAGATCTCTTCATCAGTAGGAAATTGAGGAAGCATATGATACATTTTCCCTATGAGAGCAGTCACATCTGCCTGTGTTTGAGAGAATTCTTCTGCCTTGGGGGATCAATCATGTAGGAAACTCTCATTTTCCAAAGACAACTGTGGTTTGCAAGTTGCTGATTTTTGTTCACTTTATTGAAAAATAACCTAGTTTGTGACCAACAAGCTGTACTTCATTAAAAAGAAGAAAAGGGATGAAGCAAGGATAGGCAAAAAAGGTAACTGTTTCCGTTTGCATGTTTTCACATCCTATCTGTATGGAAACATTCAGGAGAAATAATAGTAACTATTATTGTCATTCTGATTTTACTTCTTTACATTTAAATAAGGAAGAAAGGGCTTTTACAAATTGAATCCCATTCTGTCAGCATGACCTGAGCCACTTTTGACCAAAAATAAATGCAATTAATATGTCTCTCCTTCATGTGCTGACCCAGTCATGGACTTCCATCATGTAAGGCCCATTTGTAAAACTGGAAGAACTGTTATTGTTGGAGATAAAATTAATGCTACAAAATGCATTGAAAATATTTTTGAATTATAGTAAAATGTAAAGGGAAAGAGGACATGTATCTCTCTGAATAATGCTGCTATTTTCAGGTTTACTCATATTTAAGAGGAAAATTAAAAGACTTGTAGAAGCCTTTTAAAATTTCTTCCAGAAGAAATTAAGTAATAATTTTGTGCTTAGTTATTCACTGCAGGTGTAAAATATTTTATTTCCTGACATTTTGATGTCTCCAAATTTCAGTCCAGATCTGACAAGTGACAGATATCCCATGCTTTCTTTGTACATTGAGCTTGCTTTTTTTTTTTTCCCCCTAAGCATGCCATTGTCTTAAAATACAAATATGGAAATCAATATACAGATGCTTTTAACAAAGAGAGCATTGTGAAGTATCTGCTGAATTAGCTTCCATAGAATCATCTGTCACTTTTCTGACAGCCCAGCTTTTAACTATGATGGTATAATCTAAAGTGTTCAGTCTGAGTTGTGTTAGATTTATAACGTTTTAATTGTGATCTACTCTTACATTTTGAGTGAGTCAGACCAGATGGTATGAGGAATATATATTTATATTAAGGAGATATTGTAAAGAAACAAAAGTTCTCTCCATCTTCAGAGAGGTTGAACATTCTTTTTTTTATTCTTGTATTTAGATTTAATAATTCCAAATATCATCAATAATTGCACTTCATTAACAACAGTAAATAAAAACACTGCTTTTTTTTGAACTTAAGCTTGCATGGGGAGATGCTTTATATATATATAGAGAGAGTTTATTTTTATTAGATACTTTTTTACTTGCTTTAATGAAGATATTTGCAAAATGTACTTCAAATGAGAGGTAAAGGTACTCTATATAGTCCTATAAAATGGACTCATTTCATATCATGGCTAATAATAGTCAAATAATTAAAGCTTGTTCAGGTGAACGTTTTTGTAGTGGGAGTCTTCTTTTTTTAAATTTAGTATGTGATTCAGGCTCTTTATACCAAGCTGTTGCTTCTATGACTGTACAATAATTAGAGCTGTTGCAATTAATTAGCACTATCTACCTGTCCTTACCCTGAGGGAAGCCTGTAGTACAGACACATTCTAGGGGATTATGTAGCTCAACTGTTTCAGGATTTCCCTAAAGTCGGCATAGTTGGCTTTAAGTCCTGGTCAAAGCCCTTTTTGTGTGGATGTGTAAGGATGCTTAACTTGATGTATAGCAGTGGTCACATCAGAGTCATCAGGGTGGTTTACCTCTATAGAATACTCCTGGTTTGCTATTTTTAGATCCTTCCAGCAGAATGGATCTCTGTGAACCTTTGCATCTGCAGTATCTCTAAAATGATTGCTGTTTTTCCAGTGCTGCGATCCCAGCACATTTTGCAGATGCTTCTTCCTCAGCTGTGCTGTTATCATGAGATGTTGTACTGCTGCTTTGAGCTGGTAGCAGGAGCAAGGAGATAAGCAAGAAGATAAGGGGAAAAAGTTCCATAGTGAGCATGAGAAAGAAGTTTAACATCAATATTTCCTCTCTTTCTTACAGCAGCTTATCGCTGTCACTGGCATGAGAAAGTGATTTTCTTTCTGTGCCCTTTCTGCATTGTTAGCAGAGGCATCTCTGGCCTTCTATTGCTGCTTGTATATACTGGCATTAAAATGTATTTATAAATTGGATAATTCTGAACCAAATAACAAACTGGAAGGTCAAGAAGCTAAAAATGGCATTCAGAAAGAGAGAATGGAGTATTTAGTGTGGTGTTTGTTTGCATTTGGCTTGTATTTATTAGCCTAAATAAATTAGCCTGTCTTTGAGAGCTACATGCATGTTTTTGTTTTTTTTTTTTTTCCAAGAGTCTTACAGCTATTTTGAGACTGATAACCCCTACTCTAACGTTATGTCAACATTCTCCTTCCTAATGACTGGAAACTAATCCTCTGGATTTTACACTTGTCCATGTGAAATACCCAGCCCTCCAAATGCTGTTTTTTATACTTGTGCTGTGGAGTGTACATTGTTGCACCTAAGCAAAATGAACACATGTACATGGTTCAGGATACATTCCTAAGATGCTAAATGCTATGTGCACATCATAAATATGTCCTAAAAAAAGCCCAATGAAACAAACAAAAACCCCCAATCAAACAGAAACAAACAACAAAACAAAATAGCAATAATAACAACAACAAAAAAAAAAGACTGGGAAATGGCACAAAAGATTCCCATTTTCGTTATGGCTTTTGGACTATAATAATTTCAGCCTATTCTAAAGTCCGAGTATAGATGATGAGCAGTTGAAATCCAATTTGAATTCATAATACTACATTTAATTTACACTACCACCTGTCAATAGGAAATAGACTGAGACCTGTCTCCTGAGATATCTATAGGGAATGCACATTTATAATTAACCTTTCTCTTTTTCTTTTCCACACCAAATGTTTGTCATAGCAGTGGATTGTTTATGCTGTTTCCCAGTTTCGTAATAGCTCCTCACTAAAATGTAGCTTTTGTCTAGCATTTTCTCTCAGATCTACGAGAAAATGTTTCCTGTAATTTTTTTCTGTAGTTTACTATCCATCTCTTTTCCCTTTTATCTGTGCTCATATTAACAGGTAACCCACAGTAAAGGTGGAACAGCCTTGGCAAATTCTTGAAAGGTCTAAGTACATGTCTAGGTCAGAATATTGGATACAAAAAAAATGCGACTAGTGCAGCTCTGGGGTTTTTTTTAAAAACGATGTCACAAACAGATGAAATGATGATAAAAGTGGTTGTTGGCTCAGATTTAACCTAGTCATTATTCTCATTAGACTGTAATTTTGGGTTCTTCTTTATATGACAACACATGATGATAGGTGACAACTATACTGAATTCATATTATCATGCTTAACATGTTCAACTAGTATTTTCCACCGACTGAAAGAGCAAATGCTTGTCATCTACAGTGTTCATACAAACACTGTTTGTATCTATCTATCCACAAATACTGTGGATAATATAGATGCCTGGCGTTTAAAATCCAGGAGATAAAATAGGAGTTCCGCTGAATACAAACATTTGAGATGGAGTGGAAAAGGAACACACAAAATGAAACAGGTTAATAATTTTCCCTCCATTTGGCTTTATACTTAATTCCAGAAGCAATAAATTTTTTTTGTGTTGGCACATCTAAGAGGATTACACTAGTTTGAAAAAGCTTCTGAGTCTTTCAATTTTTTTTTTCTTGAAAAGCCATATTCACTGATGTTTTGTCAGTTAGTAACATATGGCAATGAAATAATGCAGCTTTATCGATAATTTCATATGACTTCTGTGATGTTTTCCCCTTAACACAAGACTAAAAAAAAAATGCTAAGTAGAATAACTCTCTAGGGAAAATTACTTCTGAATTTCCCTATAAAGAAATGAAGCCCAAATGATACACAAACTGTATTGGCTTTGGTCTCAGTCTTCAGGCTCCCTTTCAGCCTATACTCTGAATCAAACTGTTTTGCTCTTTGGAGTGTTTTCATTTGAAATGCAACGTGACTTTCGTAAAGGAATGCAATTTAAATACACCAGCTCATCTTTATCCTTGTGTTTTTTCTGTGTCCAAATCAAGAAATCCTCCCAGTTAAGACTCACTGCTAAAGTAACCACTGTCACAGTTCCCTAGATCTCAATCTGACTTTCAGTACTGCAGCAAAACCCCTACACAATCCTTATGATCTTTTGGATTATTTGATTATGACCACTGAACATGGATTGTGGGTTTGAGATTTTTATTTTTTGCTCCGCAGTGATTTTCTGTCTGTAAACTGTGATTAGTAACTAACAAAATGGGTTTAGTGGTGATCTTGAGTGAGTTTTTTTCTTAATCTCATAGTAAACCTTTATGTATGTAATGTATAATGGCGATAGTGTTGGCCCTTTGTGGTATGTATTCTGAGAGTAAAGGGGAATGCATCTACATTTGTCACCTGTACAGTTTAAACCTGTTACCCTTCATCCTGTCATTACAAGACCTTGTAGGCCCTTTTTAGATACTGGAAGGCTACTATAAGGTCTCCTCAAAGCCTTCTCTTTTCTCTGAAAAGCCCCAACTGTTATAGCCTGTCCTCGTAGCAGAGCTGCTGCAGCCCTCTGAGCATCTTTGTGGCCCTCCTCTGGACTGGACTCACTCCAACAACTTCATGTCCTTCTTGTGTTGGGGGCTCCAGAACTGTACACAGTACTCCATGTGGGGTCTGACGAGAGCAGAGTAAAGGGGAAAATCACCTCCCTTGCCCTGCTCACCACCCTTATCATGCTGCAGCCCAGGACACAGGTGTCTGGGCTGCACACCCACACTGCCAGCTCATGTTGAGTTTTTCACCAAACCAGATCCCCAGGTCCTTTTCCTCAGGGCTGCTCTCCAACTATAGTGGGCAGGTCTTCCTTCTCCCAGTCCTTACTTTTGCTCTTTGGGAATTGGACATAGTGGTTGGAGACCTTACTGCTGGAGATCGAGGCAAGTAAGTCATTGAGCACCTCAGCCTTATCCATATCCTTTGTCACCAGCTCTCCATTTCCCTTCCAGAAGGGTCCCACATCCTCCCTAGTCCTCCTTTTCTCACTGATATACCTGAAGAAATTCTTCTTGTTCCACATAATGTCCCTAGACAGATTCAATTCTAGCTGTGCTTTAGCTTTCCTAGCCTGGTCTCTGGTTGCATAAAAAATTTCTTTGTTTTTGTCCCAGGTTACCTGTCCTTGCTTCCACTCTTCTTATATCTAAGTGTACCCAGGAGCTCTCTATTCATCCACGCAGGCCTCCTGGCATTCTTACCTGCCTTCCTCTTTTTTGGAATGCATTGCTCCTGGGCCTGGAGGAGGTGATCCTTGAACATTGACCAGCTTTCCTGGGCCCCTTTCCTTCCAGAGAATTTTCCCATGACACCCTGCCAAGGACGTCCCTGAAAAGATTGAAGTCTGCTCTTCTGAAGTCCAGAGGAGTGAGTTTGCTGTGCACCCTCCTTGATGCCTTGAGGATCTTAAACTCTGCCATTTCATGGTCACTGCAGTCAAGGCTACCCTTCAGCTTCACTTCACTCACCAGCCCCTCCTTGTTGGTGAGGACTAGGTCCATCATAACACCTTTTTATGTGGGTTCCTCTACCACTTGAAGGAGGGAGTTATCATCAGTGCATTCCAGGAACCTCTTGTATTGCTAGTGCTCTGCTGTGTTGTCCTTCCAACAGATGTCAGGGTGGTTGAAGTCCCCCATGAATACCAGGGCCAGTGAACGTGAAGCTTCTCCTATTTGTTTGTCAAGAGCCTCATCTGCTTCACCTTCCTGATCAGGAGGTCTGTTGCCGACTCCTATTATGATGTCCCCTTCCCCTGCCTTCCCTTTAACCTTTACCCATAAGCTCTCTGTTTTTACATTGCACATCCCCAGGGATGGTATAGCCTGGCTCCACCAGTCAATATTCCTTTCATAATCCCATATAGACCTTAGTCTCTCAACTTCCTCCTTAAGCCTAGCCACCATACTGAGCAGATCGTTCACCTGCTCACACCTCACACAGTTTTCATACCCACCACTCTCCTTTCCAAATGCTAGGCTCAGGCATTCTCTGCAGCCACAGGTCTAGACACCCACATACGTGCATGAAGCACCAGTCTGGGTGCCCACAGTTTTCCTAGCCACAATATTTGCCCAGATTACAACCATGGCTAATACTTTGGTGTTTGTTTTTTGCTTGTTTGTTTTGGTTTTTTGCTTGTTTGTGGTTTTTTCATTGTTGGGGTTTTTTTTAAATAATTCTCGCTCCACACACTGCTCACTGGGATTTGGTGGGACAGCTGCAGCCTCTCTGAATGGTGCTCTGCTGCTGACTTGCTCATGCATAGCCATGGCAAAAGCCAAAAACAAACTATTCCTCGCCTCCACACCTTGTTCCAAGGTCTAGAATTTCCAGCACTTGTGTATTTCAAAGGGCCTTGAAAACTGTAAACTTTAGTGCCGTAGACTATATAATGCAAAGCAATTAGCAAAAGGCAATGCATACTCAAATTTTCCAAGGTGGGAAATTATTTTTCCCCCAGAAATTATGATAATGACATCTTTTAGGAATTGAAAAGTATAGATTTCAAAATTCCAGACTGTCTTTCTAAAATATAATAGCTCTTCTACTCACATATTTGGTCTTCTTACATTGAACAATGGTCAGTTATCAGACAGTTGTCCAACTTCAGCTATTCTGAATTTTGGAAGTAATTTTAACTCATTTATTCTTCTTCCCACTTCCTGGTGCTGGCTTGTTTGAAGAACTATCCCACACTGACTTTGTTACGTATTGTTGCATTCTTTGAAATTGATGAATGAAGCTATTATCTTCAGATGAATCCAGATTCATCTGTGGGAGTAGCTGAGCACATATTCTGTGTCCTACAAATCTGTCTTTCCAAAGTTCAAAAAGTGCTTCTGCCATTGAATTGGAACCAAGACACCAATATAACAGGGCTTGTTTAAGTGTGTGTGCCTTGAATCACAGCAGCCTGAAGCATTAATTGCAGTGTTAAGCTTTACAGGAAAAAANAAAGAAATTCAGACAAGGTAAATGATATTTTGTGTGGTTTGCTCTTTTACAGATTGCTGAATATACAGCTTTAAGTTCTTGATCCAATTATTAAATGCTTAGGGATGAGATTACCATGTTTACCAACAACTATTAGAGTTAGACTATGAAATCAGAGTAATAACCTATGCAGATGCTTAGTTAGGCTCTTGTTACAGTTATTTAGCTTATTTCCTACTGCTTTTACTTCATTATGATTTGATAAACCTGAAAAAAGAAAGCTGCAGATCGTTTTCAGTACATGATGGGTTTCGCTCGTATACCTTTTAAAGCAGAATTTCTCTTTTGGTGTCATGGATTGAGTTGAATCTGCTACTGTTTTACATACCATGATGCAGTCATGCCAGCTCCAAAAATGGAAGTGGTAACTGGAGCAAAATATTATGGGGCTTGAAGTTCAGATTGCAGCATGGGAGGCTTCCTGTTCCAGTTGCTGCTTTCGGATTCCAGGTTCTCGGGTGCTGGCTCTTTGCTGCAGGAATGGCAGTGAGACCTGGGTATGGGCTAGCTGCTTGTTTTGGTTTTCTGTTTTATGCTGTGGTTCTTTCCTGTGTTTTACTGTGCTTCTTTTGCAAATAGGTTGAGCTAAGGAAATAATGGATTGTATTATTATTATTTATTAGATTATTAGCTAAGATAATTATGCATTGTGATTACCTTGTATCATATCAAACTCTTATCACTTTATCTCAACCCTGAGTTTTATGAGTTACTTTTTCCCTCACTTGTTTGTTGGGGCTGCAGGCAGGTTAGCCCTTCTACTAAACTATTGCACTTGGCTTGACCTGGAAGGAACCTGTTACCTCTATGCACTGATTCATAACTAATGTATACAGATGGTTTTCTGCTGGTGGGAGAAAGCACAAACAAATTTACTGGATTATCACTAAGTGTATTTTTCTCTTGCCATTCAGCATTATGGAAGAGGAGAAAGATGCCTCTCTTGTGTTAAGATCAGCGCATCTGCTCTGACCAGGAAGTTGATTTTCCTCAGTCTTCTTTTACCCTGAAATATCACATTTATTATGATTAAATAAGAGGTAAATTTCTCTGCTTGATACCAGCACTATCAAGGATATGGCTTACAGTATTGAGGACAGGGATCTCTGTGGGTATGTAATGGACATAATGCATCAAATGTAATGGTGTGAGTGATCTCACAATTATTTCCAAGGGGTGTTGAGTCCACATGCTATCAGCACTAGTGTGCAGATGCCACAAGAAACCTGAGACTATAATTTCCACATTCAATTCACATAATGGATATGGAAATAGAAGTAATTTCAGATAGTTGATAGATATTCCAAGCCAATGAAAAACATATATAGCTCAATTTCCTCTCCAGCGCTATAATAGAAGGTAAACAGACATTCAGATACAGTGTGCTACTCACATTGCTTGGGACACATGCAGTGTTATAGCTTTGGAAGAATTAGAGACTGTGAAATGTAGAAGGTATCTTCCTAAACTCAAAAAAGAATTCTGGCCTTTTATGTCCTGTTCTGATTTAAAACTCCACTGAGTATATGGGGAGGAGGGCAATCTTCATTTTGATGAAATATTTTGTTTTGGGCTTTCAGACTCAGTGATAGTGTAACAGTCTTCAAGAGAAGGAGAACAGAGAGAGTAGACAGAAGGCATTTGACTTGTACAACCAAAAAGATCTTGTTTATTGAAGTAAGCTTGAACTGAGAACACAAAGCCTTTTTTCATAAGGATATAAAATATTGTCTTTGGTTTACTTTTTACTATTGAGTGCAGTTCTATCTTTAGCTTACTACTTAGGGGCTGAAAATACAGTATTTTTGCCATTGTGTGATAAAGTCTTCCTCACTGCAGAAGTGTACTGCTTGATCTTGTGGGCATTTAGTATTTTATGACTTCATCTCAGCTTCTTCATTATTTATAAATCACTGACACTTCATACTTAAGCAATTAAAACAAGTAACAATTAGCTTATTACCCCCATGATCCACCGCACAATAATTGCACTGGAGAATTCATTTAACATAATAAAATGAAGAACATTAGAAATCATTTTGTGCAGAGCAAGCACTAGTTGGACAATAAGCTTTATGGTGGGTTGAGTACCTTATGCTCTAATAAAAGCAAATACATTTTCCATTATTGCAAGCCACTCACATAAATCCAGCAGGGCAAATGGTAATTCTAAGTAAAGAGTAAATAATTGCACTGGCAGAATGTTTCCTTTCAAGTTAAAAAACTAAAGCCAGTTATGTTTTGGTTTTTCTATTTCTTTGACATCTTATGCAGGCAGAGAATTGTTTCTCAGATATACCTGAAGTTATACTAAATAACTAACAAACTTTAAAAAGTAGATCAACTTTAATGTAGCACCAACATTAGTGAAATTTGCTATGAGTCAGTAATGTACACAGAAATAAGCTGAGGGTCATGAAAATGAGAAGCTGGTATTGTACCAATGTCTCATTTCAAGGAGCCATTAAAACTTTTTTCTTATGTCTTCAATGAACTGCAAAACATTTCCATATTTTAGCTAAATAGCAGAATCAAAGCCTAGTGAAGTGATTAATTTCAACAGCTTTGGTGGGCAATATCTTCTCTCCTCTTTAATATAACTCTGGCTCACTATCGTGTCATGGGAAGCCATTAGTCAAGTGTCTTAACAAATAATGTTAACAGCCTGTAGTCACTGTCAGCTCTACTGACCTCTACCATCTACATTCTCCAAAGTGCTTTTTTCTATGTGAGATCTAATGCATTTTATTTCTTCAGGTATTACTGTAATAGCATTTTCTACATCTTTTCAGATATTTCACTGAAATAAGTTTATCATCTCCATTTCTTCTTCTCCTGTAATGTTATTTACTACTTTTCCATACAAATGTCCATGTATTTTATTCCAGATCTGACACTTGCAAATTACTTTTTTAGAGATAGTATATTTAGAGACTTCAGGAATTGGCAATTCATTTTTAAATCTACCATTTTACTTACCCACTTCCATTGTAGGCAGAATCCAAAGTCAATAGATCTGGCTTATCTTCCTCAAAAATTTGTACATCTTGGAATTGATTGCCTTCTTAAATTATTTATTTAACTCTGCTACTTGTGGAATTTATCCTCTTATTAACAAGGCACATGGGAACTGTTTCTGCCAGCTCCTTCAGGGAAATAAGATTTTTGCTTCTATTCATGTGCACTGACTAATTTGGGACAGAAGTTGCTGCTGTTTTACTTCCAACAAAAATATACAGAATAATGAACTAAGACAAGGTGAGTGTGCGGTTGAAGTAATATGGAGATGAAAGGAAGCTAATACAAGAAAAATGCCAATAATGTTCACTGCCTTCTGTGTTGACTAGCAAAGAGTCAGAAGCTAAATTCTGATTTCATTTCAGAAAGAATAAAACAGTAGTTTAGGAGACCTTCCATGTGAGATGGCACCAGGGCTGGGTAGAATTCTCTTCCAATATATCCTTACCTTCTGGAAAACCACTCTCAGAATTTTTGTCATCCAGAAATTTTGCTTCAAATATCTTTCAGTCTTTCAGTTTCTGTTGTATTCTTCTGTTGTATTCTCTCCCACACCATCCTAATATAGGAAGTGACAATAAGAAACAATTATAAAAGTATGATTGTATTTGGTTGAGGATGTACTGTAAAGCCTGTATTAAAGTATGTTGTGGAAGGTGTTTTGAGTGATTGTATTCTGAATGTTTTAATCTTGAAGAAAAACACATCAAACTATTATTCAATAAGCAAGATATTTAAATTAATTTAGTAAATATTACCGACATCAGGACTAAAGAATAGAAATGTGGATGTTGAATGTAACAGTTTATTCTAGTAGTTTATTACTGTTAGAATCATGGGTTCAGCTTATTAGAAAGAATAAAGCTTCTCAACAACATTGGGAAGTAAAAACTCTATTAAAGGAAGCAATTCCCCTTCCTCCGCTTTGCGTTGTTGTGCCTATTTGCAAGAAGGAACATTTAACCTCTATGTTAGCAGTGATAATAATGGTGGGTAGTACATCATCATCTTTCAGAGGAAGCCCACAAAAAGCTGTTTAAAAATATGACAAGTAAATAATACATAATTAGTTGTGTTTTCTGCAATCAGTGACATCAAGAAAAATTAATGAACCTTTCTATCAGTTTGAAGAAAAAGTTGAGCAATTATTCTTTCTGCAATATATTAGCTGAAGAATAGCTAATATATTTTGGGATAGGACATGGAAATTTTGTGTATTTTTTTCTTGCATATTTTCCAAACTCTGCCTTTGTTTCTGATATTCTTCAAATAAATTCTTTGACAGGATAAATTGCAATATATATTAAAATATTTCTGTTTTCTGAAAGCCTGGGAGTAACACTGAGTCTCTAATGACACAGGGTGAGCCCTGCTCTATTTTTTCTCCCTCTCCTGACCAGGTGTTTGCACTTTAGCAATAAGCTGCTGGTTGTTTTCCTCTACCCATTTATCAGTCAGGTTTTAGAGAATTATTGGTCAGTAAACTCTCAATGGAGTTGTATCATACACCTTAGATTCCTAATCTGTTTTGCTTTTAGATGAAACACTAATGTTTGTTTTCCCTTGGGTAATGACAGCAGTAGGAACTTCTTGATAGTCTTTTTGAAACAGAAGCCATTTTTGCTTTGGTTTTTGTTGTTGTTTTGGTTGGTTTTTTTGGTTGGTTTTTTAAATAAAAAAATGTCATAGAAACCAGGAGAACACTTTTCCTATCATTCTTCTAAATACTCCTTTGCCCCTGGGAAACCTCAGCTCTGAAGAATCATAGGCAGTCTATCCTTTATCAGAGTATCTCCCTGCATAATCTCAGAAAAATAATTCCATCCTTGGTCCAATAATTTCAAATCCTTCATTGTGTACCTGTCTTTACCTCTTCTACACATGAATGGATCTTTATTTAGTGATCTACTGAAAACAAAACGTATGGAATTCTTAGGAAAAAAAGGCATGTTTGATTTTATTTTTAATTTGTATTTGCTAGAATGTGAACTTCTCTCCATTTTGAGTAGGAAAAACTCAATTTCCTTCAGCTATTGTTTGTGGTTATACATCAAGTAAACAGCTTAAAATGTCCTTATTAAAATGCCCTCATTACATGGATTGTTCTATTTACTATTTATAAATCTCCAGTTCCACAACTAATAAGTTGTGAGCTCTTCATGAGAGTGGTGAGAGCATGGAATGGGTTGCCCAGGGAGGTGGTTGGGGCTACATCCCTGGAGGTGTTTGCAGCCAGGCTGGCTGAGGCTGTGGACAGCCTGATCTAGGGTAGGGTGTCCCTGGGCATGGCAGGGCGGTTGGAACTGGCTGATCCTTGTGGTCCCTTCCAACCCTGACTAATTCTGTTCTATGTTTGTCTTTGAAGAGTCATAGAACAGATTCTTCTTTTTATGTGCTTTGGTTCTATAAACTTTTATGGTTTCCTTCTGCATACACATAAAATTAGCCATAACTATGGAAGAGACTGTGCAGATTTAGACCCAATGTCCATATGGCCAACTCCAGTACTTTTAAGTTGTATCTGTGTCTAAATCTTGTACTTTGATGGTGGCCAACAGCTACAGTTTGGGAATAGCATGAGCACAGGAAACACATGTGACTGTGGACATTCTCTCCAGAAGTCTTCCAAACTCCTGCCCTCCCCTTGAAGATATTTTGGTTTTCCACAAAGAAAACTTGAATAACTTCCCTAACGAATTAACTGGTTACAGGAAATATCTGAAATGATCTCTTTAGATTGCATTGTACTTTGAACTGTGACATTTCTGGCTTCCATCACACATTGAGCTCTAATGAACAATTATAGCTTCCCTCTGAAGTATTTCTAGGGTTTGGAGTTAATAGGTGTGTACGGCTGTCAGCAGATGAGTTCTCTTGGCAACATTTTCACCAAGGAAGCTGCTTTTGATTCTTCATTGATTTGAGGTGCCTTAAAGGTTTTATCCTCCCTGGTTCATTACAGCAATAGAGATTCCAGGAACACATTTATCATTAGTTTGTTTTATAGTTTTGTGAATAATGTGGATGAGTGAGCTGCAGATCAGGTCCTTGAATTAGGCTCTTATTCTGAATGTATATATAACTGCATTAATCACATCCATTAATCTGCACTGAACCTCCTCATTTCCCTAGCATATTCCATATTTTACTAAAAAACTTCATATTTTTGCATTTTCCTTGCAATAGAGATGATTGAGCTTGGTCTTTCAAAGACAGTTCTAAATTCCAGGCTGTCTCCATGTAGTCATAGATAATATTTGAAAAAATACTCTGATTTCCAAGCAGAAGGTCCTCGTTAGAAACATTTGAAATAATCATAATAATGTGTTATTTGATGGTGAAAAACAGAAGTGGTCACATTTGATACAGACAGTATAATCAATTAGTTATTCTGCAGTATGTATATTGAGAGAAGCACACCAATCACATAATTTCTTCTATAATCTGTTTCTAATAATAAGATCTCCTCACTGAACTCTAAAAAAAGCTCACAAAACATCTAGAAAGGACAATTTGCTGAGAGTCCACTTCATCCTGTTGTCTGGTTTGTAAATAAGGACATTAAACAGTATTGGCAGTGGCATCTGTGAGTGCCACCAGTCACCTATTGCATTTTCTGCCACTGACCAAAAGCTGACCCTTTCAGTCTGATAGTTCAGCTAATTTCCATCCACTTTTCACACATTTATCTAATCCACATTTTGCCAGTGTCACTGTAGGGAGTCTCTCAGACACTTTTGTCAAAAGCCCTGCAGAAGCCACTCTGCATAATATCCACTGTCCTCTCTTTGGCCACTGTTGTTTTTCAGGCTGGTTGGGCCTGATTACTCCTTGGGTCAACTGTCTCATCTCTCTCTCCCCTGTTCTAAATATTGTAAAAGTAAGAGCAATATTTTAAACTTTTTAGACTACACAGTACTGTAGTGGGGCAATGTCCCAGGTTGGGAACTGTAGGGTTAAAAATCCTCTAGAGACTAGAAAATATTGTTATTCAATCCCATAATTCTGCTATCTCTTTATAAACTGAGGGTGAGGCCAGCTTGCTCTCCTTTCTTTCCCCTCCAGCTGTGTCTGACAGGAGCAGCTTTATTGGGACAAACATGTAAGGAGTAGGCCTGTTGGGGGGCCTCCACAGGCTTTTCTTTAGCCCTGTGGATGGCAGAGGCATTGGATGGGGGGGAGCAATGAGGATTATAGATTTAGGTTCAGATTGGAGGAAAATTCAAGGGGTTCGCTATGAATTTTGTACCTGCTTTATAATTTCTTTCTGTATCTCTCTTTCCAAATATATTTCTTTTTTCTCTCAAATTCATTTGAGAGCTTCATTCTGTCAGCTCTTAAAAAACCACAACAGGTGGTTTTCAGTATGAGTTCTCTGCTTCATGCTTCAGCAATATATAGTTCAGCAAGGATCTAATAATGTATAACAGTATTATACAAAATTAATGCAATAAAACCCTGTAGCAAATTGTCCTGCCTATGTACAATTAAGAAGCAGCAGCCTTCAGAATGTTAATGCTTTTCTGGATGAAGAATGTATAAATGGGTTGTTAGCTTTACCTAAAGTTGCCTATGAGTCTCCTTATATGCTTAAAAAAACCCAGCCCAACAACCTCACCAAAACCTATACATTTAACCTGACTATAACAGGAAAATGATACAAAAAGGGATAATTAAGCTAACTATGGAATCTGTCATATTTCTTATATCATATTCATTAGAGTTGCTGAAATATGGTTGATGTAAATCTTTATGATTATCTTTATTAATGATGTCCATCTCATTTTCAAAGAAATTTGGAGGGAGACATGTTCTGTAATATCTTTTTAGTCAGTGAAGCTTTCTTATGCATTCTAAGTCAGTCATTATGCAGCAACCCAAGCAAATCCAGTGCACTTAAATGTCAACATGAGCATAAGGAATAAAATCAAGTGTGAATCCTGTAAACAACCACCCTGTAACTGTATACATTATATATATACATATATGTTTGAGAGACTGACTGAGGCTATATTTTAACTATCAGATTTATAATTCTATTGAATTTTTGTTACTAATTTGTAGAGTTTATTTAAAAGTCAGAATTTTGTTGCTACTCTAATATGTATTTTACTTTTTACTATCACATAGTAACATTTATGCTTATTGTGTTTGATCCATGCAGAATACATAAACATGACTTCATATTTTCCCCTGAGGATTACACTACCTAATAACATTTAAGAAAGTTCTTTGCAAGAAAAAGTGAGAATTGGCAAGGACAGCTTCTATCTTATAATTTTAAATAGTCCAGATGTGTATGTCCTGCTTCTCAAAGAAAAGGATATGCAAGATGCTTTAAAAATTGTTTCTCTTTTCTTTGAGGACTCAGAGAAAGAAAATGCACTCCACTCACACTCATATGTATTTACTTACCTGAACAACCTTTGGACATAGCAGTTTTTTAAAATTGGCAGTTACCAGCTATGCTGACACCTTTGAACAAGCTTGACTTCTGCCATTGATGTTAGAATGCATCATGAGTACAGCTGACTGGGATCCATTTTCCTGAGAAATACTACGCACTGGAAAAAAATATTAGATAGAAATCCTAAGTGGGATGGAATGGCCACTTTAGAAAGCAGAATGAGGAAACCTAATCACAGCTTGTTTATGTTTTTACTGCAGTAAATCTTTCAGATTATACTATGAAAATCTGATACTATTGTTCACATTGGTAATACTGGTGAATAGATTTACATCACAGTCTCTTGAATATTCTATGATTTTAAATGAATCTCAGACCACACTGCAACTTACTGTTTTGGACTCTGTAAGTAAAAAGCAGAGGACTCCCAAACTCAAGGGCTGTAATGAAAGTTCCAAAGCAGAACTTCTTCCCAGAAGAAGACTCAGTAGTGAGCAGCTATGGCAAATGGCAACTTTTTTTTTTCTTTTTTCAGATGAGAAATATTTCTTCTCTCTCTCTTTTTTTTCCCCTTAAAACAATATAAGCAAAAATGTGCAAGCAAAAATTGTATATTGACTGTTTAAACAGCTGACAGTGTTTCTGTTCTGCTAGAACTGAACAATCCTGTATAATTTGTCTATGTGGATACTCTTCAGCTGGAAATAGTAAATAGTAAGCTGGCTCAGCATCTTTCTCTAGTTTATAAAATGTCATGTTCATATTAGACCATTACAAAGATAATGCAAAATATTTCAAAGAGTACTTTTAATCTGGTACTTCCATTAAGTATGATTTTTTTTATTATCCTTACAAAAAAAAAAAAAAATTAACTACTCTCTCTGAGGCAAAGACCAGTTGCATTTCCTTCCATTTAATCAAGTTTAAATGACAGGCCTTGAGAAACCCTTGCTCTTCCAGTTCAGTACAGCACTGACCTGCACTTAGAGAGAGCTTTGCAGGGCACAGAAGCTTTATCTGACCAGAGTGCAGTTTGTATTATTTAACTCAGGGATCACAGAAAAAAGGGATGTGAAGGAGCAGAATTCATTTTTCTTTGATTCTTCTCCTCCTCTCCACCCTGTGAACACAGTGTGATAAAAAGATTATTCTATTCAAGACTCAAGTAGGGGTTACTTTTTGTGACCACATAGCATGAAAAGTTGTTCCGGTGCTACAGACTTTCAATACTGCCAGCAACAATGTTAAGTCAGTAGATGCTGGCTGTAGCCAAGCATAAACTAAAAATCTGATGTGTCAAGATATCCAGAGTATAGTCACATGTGTGGATATAGCATCAAAACAGAACTGTTAGAATTTGAGAGTAGTAAAATCTATCTGCTTTTGTAAATCCTGTGCAGACGATCTAGGGGAGAGATACAGTGTAATTTAAAAGTCCTGTAATTTCTTAAGGAACTATGGGGTAAACCATGTGGCATGGGATGAAGCCAAGAAGCTGAGATGGACATGGTTGTAAGGCTAACAAGATTTTCATCATTTCTTTTTACAATGATCAAGTAATCGAAGTCATAAAATCTTCCTTTGACACATCTAAGGACCCATAATATTTTGGGCATAAAAATAAGATATTTTCATTTATCTTGTGAAGTAACAAGGTGTTGCAGAACCATTATAAAAATATTATTCCTGTTAAAGCACATCACAACAGTTTAATTTGATAATACGTGTATGAGCTTGTTCCTGCTTTGGTGAATACTACCCTGTTTTGATGATTTCCCAGAGACAACTGTATAATAATTGCATGTCTGAAACGGCTGAAAGCATGAGATAAATATAAGCAAGTTTTCCTGGAATAATTGTATGCTACCATGTGTAATTGGCTAAATGTTATACAAAGTACGCAAAACATAAGCAACCAGGCATCTTTAATTAAATAAAAATACTACCCTGATGATATTCCTCTTTTCCCATGACTTTTAGGAGTAATTTTTAATGTTTGCATTGTCAATGTTTTTTCTTCTCAAGGGTAGACATAGAGCTAGAAGCAATAGATAGCACGCTGCAGAGATAACCCAGCTCTGGTAGTAATGCTCTTTCCCCAGTACACTGTGCCTTTGTTTTCTATGACTATAGCTCTGCTGTGCCTAGATTAGAAGTGCAGTATCCTGAAATGTTCTGTACATCTACTTATTAATTTGGGAAACTGTGACACGTGGTATTGCTGAGTGTCACCTCTGTGTGCTAGGGCTCAGTGAGTTATTTGCATGGTGTCTGTCTCCACTCCCATCTGAGCAGTGGAGAATTCGCTGACTGAAAATTCCTGTATCCTTGGTGAGTTTGGGGAGAATCAAAGTCAGAATTTGTCAGTAAACACAAGCTTCCACTTAAAATGAAGTTAAAACTGCCTCTACTTTGTTAAGGCAAGCTTTATATTCACATTCTTGATTTTGGGACAATGTGAAATGTAAAATTTTGCATTAATTCAGCATGAGTATGCCTGTGGCATAGATGGAATTTGGTATGCCATCCCCCCCAAGTATCCACCCTATCTTCCTTGTAGAAGACAAAACTGGAATACAGAGTGAGGATGTGGGAAGTTTCAGTTCCCAACTGGCACAGGAGCACTTTGGAAGAGCACTTCTTTATTTGTCTCTCAGTAAAATGAGAATTGCCATTTACCTTTCAAGAGAATTGTGAAGATTAATTCACTCAAGGTTTTAGGTGCTTGGAAATTTTGTATAAATACCCTGGGAAAAAAAATCAGTGAAACCAATCTATTAGGACATACTTAACAGTAGCTTACAATGGATAATTATCTGTTGCTTCACTGCTACTGGGCAATTACATTGCCAGTAAACTAAATGAGTCCATCTGTGGGTTATGTGTCTCTAGGATATTCAGTTAATTGCATTACAGTATATTTTTACTCATGTGAAGCACAAATACCTAGTGGTTAAAAGACTGAGTAATGAATTTAGAGGTGTGGTGTAGATGCAGCTCGTTGTATAATGTTCATCATACCATCTTGTCTCCCTTTAGCTGCGGCTCTGAATGAGTTAAACAATGTTCTGTGATCTTTAGTATGCACTTTTTGATTAACAAAAAAACAATTTTCATTGCCTTCTTGTAGGTGAATGCTTTAGATAAATTTGTATGTGTCTGTAACCTAGTTGAGCAATCAGCATCTGATACAGACAGGAAGTGGATGCTCTATCAGTATTCTGAAGAACAGAACCTGAAATCCTTTTAATTCGCCTTAGAATTTTCAGGAGTGGGTACTTATCAACATAGTTGCATAACTCAAAGCTGAGACTTCAAAATGTATTGTATGGCTTAAATGTGCATCAGTGTAGAGGTAATTAAAACAGTCAGAAGAAAATTTCTGATAACCTGACATTTTCAAAACAAATAAAGATTCTCCAGATATTTATAAATTTATGTCAAGGACAATTCATAGTCCATGTCACATTACAAGATTTAATTTGTTTTTGTTGTCATACTATATTAGCTTTAAAAGACTTTTAATATTTCAGTAGCAGCTGCATTGCCCCAATCAGTACTGAGAAAACATTCAATACTGAGTGTAAGCAATATGCCAAACATGTTCTTTGGATTGCTCACTGCTCACCTCTAGGTGATCTTTCTTGTGCAGTTAGCTTCTGGAAGTAAGAGGACACCTATTGGTGAGATTTAGAGGAAGAGAGCGGGGAGCCATCAGCTTTGGTTACTGCTTGTAGCTGTATCTAGTAATGGCCTATGGTCCTCCTTGACATGCATTGTGGTGTGTATTGTATCCTGCTGTTCTGAATAAATAATAGGGCAGAAAATGTCATGTTCAAAACAAACAAACAAAAATATTTCCTAAAGCACCAGGATCATGGTCGTGAAAGAGCAGATCACAGAGATCGCTTAGATGTTTATGCAGTATGCTTCTGTATGGCCACCCTGAGAATGAGACACTGTAGACTTCATTGGAAATTCTTGCTGGTGTCAAGAACTGTTGGACAGTAACTCTGCTGTCTCTACCTTGCTTCTAATATGTATTATAAATTGAGAGTTCCTCAGTAAAACTGATGCTTTGGGGTCAGATTTTCTTTTTTTTTTTTTTAATTATTTTATCTATCCTGATCATTGTGGATTTCTTAATTATCTAGAGAGCTTATTTAGAATACATCTCATTTTATGTTCTAATTTAAATCCTCTTGTGATGACTATGAAATGTCCTTTTTTTGTTGAACAACAGAAACATGTAGCATTCCAGGATAAGAATAGGGGAAGATAGGAAAGATCTGATTATGATAGCGTTGCTAAGCCTTTGCTTTTTTTTCAGCC
Organism: Psilopogon haemacephalus; assembly: GCA_013396835.1. Lineage (NCBI taxonomy): Eukaryota > Metazoa > Chordata > Aves > Piciformes > Megalaimidae > Psilopogon > Psilopogon haemacephalus. The sequence goes on from VWZI01012593.1 coordinate 1,240,914, forward strand.
CTCTAATTATCAAGATTCTGCAGCAGTACTGAAAATATGACACCACCACTTGGATTGATAAATCGGAAATGACACAATTCAGAACAGTGCTTTGAACCTGTACCAGAGGTTAAAACTATTAACAGTGAAGTAGCTTACTGAAATTAGACTCTACTTGAAGTAAATTGATGTCATTGATTTGTATGACAGGCTGTAGTGCTCAGCCTTTAGTGAGCATCTCTGTGTTAAGCAGAGGGTACTGTCACCTTCATATATTTAAAGACTGTCCCAGACCGTTTCCACTGTTAAATTTCAATTAAACAAATTTGGTTGGAAAAAATGTTCTATATGTCTTTTATCTACCCTGAGCTGCTGGCAAAACAAACTGGCTTTTCCATATTTGGCATTTATTAATAATATTTTGAATACCACTGCGCTTTTTAAGCCGAGTGTGGTGGAATTCTCATGTGGGATTATTAAATGAGTCGATTTGCATTCTAATGAGAACAAATGTTTGGGATTGCATTGTTAAAATGCTAAAACGGTGTGTGTATAATTATTTTGCAGCTTACATTCGCAGAACTCATTTCCCCAAACTCTTTTTTTTTTAAATAACTAAAGAGACAGAGCATACTGACGGCTGGAGGGGAGGTGATTAGGGTAATTTAAACTGTTCACAAATGACTTTGCTACTGAATGAAAGCTTTTCTTTGGCTTTTCTGTGCTCCTTTCATTATCTGTAAGCGGCTGCAGTGTTGAGTCCCATAAGAAGTCTCACCAAGCTCTCTTTCCTTGTACGATTTCTCATTTGTATTGATTAATCATTTTGTAATTCCATTCTAGGTTGCCTTGCTCATCTTTAAGGCATGTGCTGCTTTTTCTTTGCTTGTCTATCCTGTAACGGTTATGTTGTCTCTTCTAATACCTTAGCTTTATCACTGCAAGTCAAGCTTTAAAACATTAATCCCTTCATGCTTTAATTTCATATTCTATTACCAGAATGAATGCAAATACTGTTTCCTTTTTGCTCCTTTTTAATCATCTTCACTACAGCTTTTGCAAATGGTCCAAGAATAAAGTAAGCTTTTTATTACAGTCAGAGTCAAAGATTTGTTCAGCTACTCTTTTCATATATTTTTCCACAACTGTTGCCAAACAAGAATTGTTTACTGCAGGCTTCTGAGTTGTTCTGCTGCCTTTCTATTCCCCATCTCGTGCACGGCAAAGCAGCATTGTTTAAAATACTTCTTTCCAAAGAAAAGCTGTGTGTTGCTCAGGGCAAATTACCATCAGATGCTGCAGGGAGGTTTTAATAAAGCCTTGTATTCCCTGCCCCCACTGGGTTTTCTTGTCATAAGCAATTGTGATTGTGAGGTGTGGGTAGGGGCTGCCCTTTGACTTGCTGTGTGAACCACCAGGCACCACTCTAGCATTGTAAACTTATGTAAAATTTATAGAGAGAGACCTTAGCAGCTCAAATAGTTAAGCTCAAGTTACACTCTTCAAGCAGGTTTTAAATTCCTGAGGTTGACACAAACTTTTTTCAAAGATCCCATCAGAAAACTTGGACTATTTTTGATAGGAAGAATACATGTAGAAGTTTCTACCTTAAAAAAAACCTGAATATACAGTCTGCATACAGTTTGGCTACAGGTCAGAATTTTGAGTATTTCCGAGTCCTCTATACAGTTGGGTTTTGGTTTTTTTGTTTGTTTGTTTGGTTTGGTTTGTTTTGGGTTTTTTTATTTGTTTGTGTCATGGCAGGCGTGATGGGTCAAAATAGGCCTGAACTGGTCCTGGCTTTCCCAGACATGTTTTGCTGCTCTCCCTCTCTCTGTTTTGAGTAGAAGCAATCACAGGAAAGAGGACAAAAGAACCCAAAGCCACTGAATCTGAGGACCCTGGCTTGCCCACACTTGTTTTGCTCGTTTGCATCCTGTGGTAAACAAAGTACATGCACTTGGCTTGTGCCTGGGAAGTGCAATGCATACGTCTTTCCCAAATTTGGGTAAAGCAAGCCTATGGATTCACCTAATATGGTCAAGCTTGGCTAACTGCCATTCTGATTGGCTGTTCTATGTCCTCCTGTATGCTAGTCCTCCTTTCTAACAATATCTCCACCATCACAGACTTTCTGTTGCTCCTTTTCAGCACAAATAGTGAACTTCTGAAGAGATTTTAGGCAAAATATTGCACACATTATCTCAACCCTAACTTCATGGACATTTTAGTCTTCAGAAATATTTTAGGTTTCATCTTCACAGTTTGCTCTCCATTTTCAGCCACTCTCAGTGTATGCAGCAAACCTTCATGTGCCAGTTCTCAGCCTTTATGTTTACAGAAACAGACAATGTGTTTTTAGGAAATTTGGAAGAAAAAAATATTAATGCCTCTTCTAAATTATGGAAGATCTAACCGCATTTTGTATGTTCTTATGGTAACATGATAAAGCTATTAATCATTATTAAAACTCAATGCTAATCAACACGGATTTACAGCTTAATTAAGAACCATGCTCTCTAAAACTGCCAATTAATTAGTAGAAGCACAAACACCTCTCCACCCACAGTCTCTTAAATCATCAGTTATCATGACCTTTTATTCTTTATATATCTTCACAACATCCCTTAAAATATTCTATGCTCCATGCTTTCCTTAGAGGCTTTTGAGTTCAGGTATGCATCAAAAGAGTTATCAGGAAGATATGCATGCATCAGAAGAGTTGTTCAGAAACTGGCTTGTCGTATTTGTTAGCAGTTAGCTTGGCCTTTTACCTCCAGTGTTTTTGGCTGGGACTGTGCTGTTGTCCAACAGAGGGTAAAGCACAGCACTGATAGTACAAGGTTTCACCCCATTTATTTCAGCAGGCTCTAGTTTAATTATGGCTGTTCAGAAATGAATGTTCTCTTATTTGTTCTTCTGTTTTGTACTCAGCAAAGCAAGAACTGGGAAAAAATATGATAGGTATTTTGTTTGTTTTTTTTTACTACAGCAAAATTTAGATTACTCATACTCTCCTCAGTCACCTCACTAAATCCCTGCAGGGCATTTGCCTGCCCATGTGAACACCTACACCTCTGCTTCAGACAATATACTGCTCAAGAGCAATGTGTCCTCTAAAGGAGAAGTAAAAAAGCATTTATATTTAAATTTTTGCAAATGTTATGCCTAGCACTATATTGGCATTTATGGAATGTTTTATTGTTTAATATGCTTAGTAGCAGCTCTTGGACATTTCCTTCTAGAAGGTTCCTTCTGAAACCTTGGCATCTTGATTCCCACCTACTGGTTGTGAGAAATCAGAGGATCAAAGAGCTAGTTAGTTTGGAGTAGACATTTAAGATCAGTAAATCTTGGTTTGTGTTTAGATGATTTGCATTTGATATTACCTTATGGCAGTCACCAATATTGTTCCACTACGCATTGGTCTAGTCAGAGAGGAGCTTCTTTTTTGCAGAAGTACCTCTCTTGACCTACAACCACACCCATTCTAAAATACCTCAGGATGCTATTGACCCTCATGGCCACAAGGAGACATTGCTGGCTCATGCTCATTTTTGTGTCCATGCATGCCCCACCCCGCCCCCGATCCCTTTCCCCGGTGCTACTCTCCAACAGGTTAGTTACTGCTATATTTGAGCAGTAAAAATAAAGGAGATGATCTGTTAGCATGCATAGCAAATACTAATGCTGCTAATAGCTTTTAAAGTGATATTTATCTTTATGAACAACAATTCAAGATTATCTTCTCCACTATCATTAAACTGTGTATTACGTGAGCTGAATAGCGAAGTTAAATTGGAAAATATGCTCTGACAATATCCAGATGCCTAGAATTATGATTTTTCATGGCCAATTTGAAGTCAATGATACAAGGATTATTTCATAAAAATATTAAATAAATCTCCAGCATCCTAGTTGCAGTCACATTTTGCCAATACCACACAATGCTCTCTGCATGACAGTAACTGATGTGGTTTGTTTGAGATATTTTTCACATGAGGGCAACTGAAATACAGGGAAGGGAACAGAACTATTTTTTTTCTTTTTTGGTGTTTTGTACCTAGTAGTGCAAAGACAACACTAGAAACTGCTTTTCTAGCATGCAGACTGCTCAGAAATTCTTGAATCATATGTGAAGACTGGCTTGTCATATTTGGAAGCTTCTGCAACTGGAGCTCTGCCAGGATATAAAAGTAATGCTGATTTGTAAACTCAAATTAGAACCTTCTTTTTGGTGCTTTAAAAAAACCAAACTTTACAGGCCTTGACCAATACTCAGTGACAGAGTCCACATTGGGAGGTCATGCATGTCAATAAATGAATGTGCAGAGTGAAAAGGATAGTGTCTTGGACATGACATTTGCACTAATATGATGTGCAGAGATTATATCCTGTACAAGTTCTAGCCTGATTACCTCAATGAAATATTCAGAATGCGAAGGACTTATTTCTAATTCTGGAGCACATCTTCTAGTTTCCTATCAGATGAAAGGCTTCCTTTTTGTGTAGTCTGTACCCTTACCTTACTTAGGTTCATATAATATTCCAGAATTAATTGTGAAATTTGCATTCAAAACAGACAAATCAAACTCCTGACCCAAAATAGATTTTTAATGTAGGCAATCCCAGAGATGAATTTACTACACCAGTACTGACAGTCTGTGTGTGTTGCATATTCTAATTGCTTTTCCTTATGGTGGACATAGCTCATTACACTTAGACCCAAAATCATGGACAGGTTTGTTGGGGGTGGAAAGAGCTCACTATTGTAATTAAAAATTAATTCTATTAGATATTTGGAATCATAACACTAAGGTTACAGAGAAAGTCCTCTGTATTACACTAAATGGAAATAAATCCCGGTATAATTTTCAAGAAACCTGCAGCAAGTATGTGTCCCATATTTGAAAACTGTCAGATGGAGAGGTATCAGCAGAAGCTAAACCTCCAGACCTACCACAGATATAATTAGGCAAGCTGATCTAAAATTCAGATTTGTCAGTAAGTATAAGGTGGTATGTTTTTACCCACCATGTATACATGTAGAATAGATATAACTGTTAATTTAAATTAAGAATAGAAGCTAAACAGGAGTGCTATTGAACAAAATATTAGCTATCTTGATAAATTGTCACTTTCATGAAGTCAAAGAGAAATATTAATGAGCCAAAATTCCAATGCAGATGTATTGTTGTGAGAAAGTGGGGAAAAAATTATTATGAAAGTCCATAGTAACTTTGACATTGTTTTTCAAACTTTAGCTCACATAAATATCTCCCCATCTTCTGTTGTGTGTAAATATGTTGGTAATCTCATGAGCACCCATCAAGAATGGAATCACTCCTGTCATTTTGATTCCCTAGTCCTGGCTGCAAAACTGGCGGTATCTCTTGAATTGTGAGTTTTCTCTCTTTCCTTTCTACTTCTTTGAAGGAAAATGTCACTTTCTCAGCTCAGAATGCCCTGTTTGCTTGCATGAGATGTCTGCTCAGTGCTGTTTTCTTCACCCCAAGTAATGAAGATGTTTAAATTTCTGTTTCTTTTATGCTTATCTGATTGGAAATTCAAGGTTATTTCGTTTATCACCCTCCCTTTTCTCTGACATAAAGAGGTGAAACCTTAACTTGCACATAAATAGGAAGAGACAATTATAGAACTTCTGTTTACTAATAATGGTAGCATCCTGATAAAATACTAGCTGCTTTTTTTTTTCTTCCCCCATTCATGGTAGGAAGAAAAAAGGGGGAGAAGAAATTGCAGACCATAGTGTTTTTTTTCTAAGGCCTAAGTTTTATTACTGTTCTAAACGCCATCTTTTTCTTAATGTGCATCACATTCATTTTGCATGATTTAATTTAACTTCTTCCCATATGAACTAGCTTTATTAAATGTTTGCCACAGATGAGCAAACAAAGTTTGTGCAAGCTATAAATATCTATGATTTGTCTTTTACAGTATTTTGTAATCTGTGGTTTAACAATTACGTATAATATTTTTATCCAGGATTGGTAATCCACTGTTGGGAGGAGAACAGGCTGAATCAAGGGGAGGGAGCAGTTTAAAATCCATTAGTGAAACAGAACCAGAACACTAACTACTCAAAAAAAATCTGCAGTAGATCCTAGGATGAGCTTCCAAGAAATTCCATCAGATTCTTAGTGCAGGCAGTTTAAATAATGAATGGCTTCACTCCTAGGAGAAGGGCAGGTGTACTCTAAGGCATGTGGCTACACTGTGGGTATCACAGGTGAGATAGTATTCAGATTTGCTAGCTACTTCATCTTAGCTTACCTGAGGTAGTAGATAGGCAAGCCTCATTTAAAGCTGGCTCAATAAGGTCTGAGCAGAAATCAGATGGCTGCATGCATGTGGCTTGTCATGTTATTATCAGCCTGTTACTGCCACAGAGCTGCAGTGTCACTGATGCATTTTGGGGTTTGTTTGCACTCCAGGTTTCTTCCCAGTTCACTTGGCTTATTTAGTGCTGGAGTAGTTCAATCAACAATTGATTTGTTTGGTTTATTATAACTGACTTTTCCCATAGCATAAATTATTAAAGCCAGGTTGTTTGTAGGTTTATTGATATGCACTGGATTTCCTCACAGAGCAAGAGTGAGAGGTTGTCTCATGGCAAATGTGCAACAACTGCAATATCCTTTGGTTGCCATCACGTGATGCTTTACATCAGCCTGTTGCTGTATGCCTTCACTTATTAGATCATCTAGATGTCATGGAGCTAAGGTGCAGGTATGTGGTTTATGTCTATGTGCTTGCAGAAAAGCTGAATAGTTAGAAAAGATGTGAACTATGTGAAGTGAGCAGGCAAAATGTCCAAGTTACAAAACTGGCTATGCACAAACATAGGAGCTGATATCTGGAAAAATAATGATCAAACCAGTAGCAAAACACATCAGTTTTGTTCCAAGTTACTAGGATACTGAGTGCTATGGCATGGCATCAGTTTCCAATAGTTTGTTGTATTGTGAACTTGCCCAAAAGCTAGCAAGTATTTGCAGAAATAGCAGACAGTTGAACTTGCATGGTTAGAGGCAAAACACTTGTTGATTGTGCTACAAATGGTCTTGCTTCACAGAATAAGTGAGCACATCTGTGCTAGTAGTCAACAGTGAATCTTACTCCTAAAAGCCTAATGGTAAAGCTACAAGCCCTTGTAAGCTTTTTGTGGATTTTCTAAGGTAAAAGACATTGACAAAGTGATGACGTAGAGGAAAAACAGTGAGGCTCTTCTTCAGAGGAACTTCAGCAGAAAGGTCCATGGTAAAGTCTACCACTAGGTATTGAATAACTTCATGATTCTGTTTACAACTTCATATGGTTGGAAAGCTCTTTTCAGTACAAATACCTGGAGGAGCACTTACTAAACACCTCTTGCTCGTGTTCTGCAGTGTTATAATTCAGCACAGTAAAAGGACACTTTATTTCAGTACAGTTTAGATCCAAGTCACTGATCTGGAGATGAAATTCTCTGCTCTGAGCTGTGTGGTTTGCCATCTTCTTTCAACTCTCAAGTGAAATAGTTCCTTTGCCCCTTCTTTCCCAGTTGAAGATACTGACAAATACATCTTTCTGAAGTGAATATTGATGTGTCTTGAATGACTGTAATGTTGAATCAAGAAGTGAATGATCCCAAAGAGATTGAAATGTTTCTTCTGCAATGAACTGAAACAGGCAAAAAAGCCTTTTGGAGAGCCCACCTTTGATACACCAAGAAGGGATGGTGAGCAGAGATAGAAGATAATTATCAGCTTAGGAAAGATGGCTTAAAAAATACACTGTAGCACTGATTCTTTTCTTCTCGTCTTTCGTCTCCAGTGCTAGGTTTTAAAAGTAATTTCTAGACTTTTACAGACCATATTTCATGACTTCTAAGTTAATTAAATAGTGCTTTATTAATATGCTGAAATACCAAATGAGAGTTAAACCCCAACACGCGGAATGGGGTTTGTTTGTGCAATTAAATGGTATGTCTGAAGTTCCCACTTAATTACTTGTAGTCATGAGTCTGAAAGCTTCTCAAGCTGATTTAAATGATTGATGTTATTTCATTGTGAGACATTTTTTGTCAGAGTTTTATCTAGATATTGAAATTAACTCCACAAATGTTCAAACAGCTGTATTGATTACCTTGTTTTAATTTATATATTGGTGTTTTGCTTGTCTGAGACTTGAACATACTTTTTAAAGCTCTAATTACTGTTTACCTACTCACCAACTGGAACTGGCTTTTCTATTCGAGGATGTAATTTCAATGTGTGCTATGAGAAGACTCAGTGTTGCAAAGCTTAGGCTTCTTAAACAAAAGTTTGCCTACTTTTTAATTACAATGAATGTTCAAATGCATCTCTAAAACATAAGTGATTCCCTTTCTCTGAAAGCCACTTTGAAATCAGATCATCTCTTCTCCTGTGCATCATTGCTTTTCATCGTGATTTTTCCCATTAGTCAAGACCAGTTCTTTCATATCTGAACCAGTCTGATCTGACCTGTTAAAAAGGCTGATGGCCCACTTCATCTCCTCATGTAGATGTTAGTTATTTTCAGATTGATTATCAGATTATTTTCTTCCTTCAAGTATTTGCAGAACGGGTACCATTATCATCATTTTACTCAAATGTTTTTATTTTTATTCAGCTGTCCAAACAAGCAAACCACAAAATATTTCACTTTGTGCTGTATAACAAATAGTCTCATAATCTGCTTGGATGCAAAGCAAACAGTGTGTTTTGTTCCTCTTTTAAGTCACTCAGGTTTGTACAGGGAACAGAGGACTTTAAACAGGCTTTCAACCTACAGGAGGAAGTGTGAGGGAAAGGTTTCTACTAGGGCATATAAACTCTTTTGGCTTCATTATAGGCAATAGTTGCAGAATGGAAGCTATGTATCTGTCAAACATAGGTTTAGAAGAATTACTATGAAGAAGACATTGAAGGACAATGACCCAAATCTGCTTATATTACAGGTAGGGAGCCATAAAATAAACAATTGCACAAAGAGACTATTGTTTAGCCTGTGTACTCTGGAGCTGAGAAGACTCTTCATTCCAGTCCTGCATTAATGTCAGAATCAATACAGATGCTTTAAAACCAAAAACTAGGCATTTGCATATATTTATCTGTGTCTGAAACAAAATGGGGGAGACAAATATCTGATGTACTTTAAGAATTAGAGCTCTCTTTTTGTATACATTCCTAGTGTATCCTCCAAAAATCTCTTCCTGTGTCACTCATAGAAGCATAATACCCCTCTCAAACCTTTCTGGCCTATCATTCTAACTATATTGTACCCTCAGATCTTGTCAATGAGTGAGAATGGTGCCTCTATAGGGCAGTTTTGTGAAGCATGTAATTAAAAGCACGTAATAAAAGACATAAATAAGGATACAAAACTAAAGCAACTCTGAAATGTCTGATGATATTGTCACAAATAGAGTTTCAGTTCTTTCTTTCCCAAGGTTTTTATATAACAGCAGAAGAGTTTAAACATTTCTTAGCATATCATGGTTCTCCACTGTGGTTCAGACTTCAACTACCTTCTAAAGCAGCAAGAGAAAACTGATATCTGTCTTCCACTCCATCAAAGATCTATAATACATAAATGGCCCAATGGTTTATGCCTACAAAGGCAGCTCCTTGCATAAACCACTGGAAAATTTTAATGGATGTTTTGAAAGACATTATTGTTAAATCTGAGATTCAAGTATGTAATATTTAGATTATTGGACTCTGTTGCTAGATCCCACAAACTGTGTGGCCTCACTTAGCACTAAAGTGCTAGGAGTAAAGAAACATTGTTAGTAAGAATGAAATGCAAATGAAGTTTGTTTTGTTTGTTTTATTTGTTGTTTGTTTGAACAACAAAAATACTCATTGGGAAAATATAGTGGGAGACAAAAGTGTGGTCTGGCTCAAGGGAACTCCTTCAGATTCCTTGCTTTAAGACAGATGAGTGGATCAAGGACAGTACTGCTATTGTGCTGCATTTTGAATGCTAACCAAAAGAAGTTTTACTTTGTTGCTGAAAATGCTCCTCATATGTTTTTGCAGCAGAGGAAAAAGGAGCACAAAAAGCCTTATCTAAATCTCAGAGGACAGTTCCAGGCAATGAAAATGTCCTTAAAGAGTAGCAATATCTTTGTTACACTGGAAATGTTAGGCAGGATGGAAGTGTATAATATATATTCATAAATGATCTGTTGCATTTACATACCTAATGTATCATAGCAAAGTTATTAGCCAGACTTCTGTTTGGCACAGTGCAGTGTCCCAGTGTGTAGACTACAGCAGCTGATTTTGGCCTCTTGAACCATTTTATATTTGGTAAACCGTAGTTCCTGTTAAGAGGGTAATGTGGATAAACAAGTCTGGGCCAGTGCTAGGAAGTTATTTCTATGATGGCAGTATGGGCAGACAGAGGAAACGTGGCATTTACCTCAAAGTAGTATATAATTGCAGTACTGCACCAGATCACTGTCCAGCAGCAAGTTTCAATATTGTCTGCCAGATGCCAAAACCTAGGAGATTCTTTTACTGGAGATGAAGAGCTGTTTTTTTCACCTCTTCATAAATATAGACCTCATTTGCATTATCATCTAGTTCTCTAAATGTCATTTTTTAAATATGAATTTATTAAATGTCAGCTGAGCAGGGTAATTTGAATACCTATTTTCTCCTACCATTATTCTGTTGCTACTAGCCTATTATTAAGGACATTTTAACTGTTGATTGCTTATATTACTGATTGGAACCTTTGTTTGTCTATGTTAAAAACAAGGTTTTTTTTCATGTGGCCTGATTTTTCTTTCCCTCCATCAGATGCCAATGCAGACAATGGAATATAATTGCAAAATCATAGTGCAAATTCTGCTTTGTTGAGAGGAATTTTGTCTACACTGAGGATAATTTCTGCCTTCTTTTCACCTCAAGCTGGATCCTGGCATCCCTGTGGTTCCTCTTCATTTTGTCTAGTCAGAAAATTTCCAGAAAAGATTGATTTAATTACGGCTACAATTGTCACTATCAAATTACCATTCTTCAGCAAATTCTGATTCTCTAATTAATGTTGTAGCATATGTGCATTAATCTGCCTGCTGCTTCTGCTCTCTAACGTGACAGATACTTACAGTGCTTTCTTAGGACATACTAATAAACTGACCGGATAAACATGACGTTATTGGGTAGTAAATAAGATAGTGGTAGCTTTTGTGATCATCCCTGTCCTTCAACTCTTTTATCATCAACGTTTTTACTCATCATCTCTTTAGATCCAAGTACTGGGGATTCAATACATATTTGAAATTTGGTGATTACTCATCCTCGGCTGAATGAGCACGTCAATATGACTTGAGAATGACTTTTCTTCAATTTTAATTTTTTTTTTTTTTAAAGGTAATGATAAGACCGAACACTAAATTCAGCGTCAGAAAGGTGCGACTTACTGTTTGCAGTGACATCTAGTGGTACAGGGTTCTTCTGACTAAAGGGAAGAACCTGAGACAAACATGCTGAAGCGTGGAGTGAAAAATGTTGCATGAATATTAGTGAATTAACTCACTGATAAGAAACGTTAGTGCATTAGTTTAAGCAGACGAGTTGTGACAGTCCTCTCAAAAGAGCACTTGTAAAATGCGTGTTACATGCTTTTACCAATAATCTTTCTTCCCCCCCCACCGCTGCCTCCCACCACCCCTTCCCCCAATAAAACATGCGACAATAGCAGCATTGCTTGAGAACAGAGGTAAAAGAGGCGCTGGTTTTGAAAGGATTAACAGCGCTAGATGGGTATGGATCAGTATCTGCCATATGGGTCAATGGAATTAAATGAAACTCCTGAAAAATAAATTACTCCTTACCGTCACCAAGATTCTATGATGCCACATTCAAGATTGATTTTTATATGCATTTCTTTCAAAAAGCATACTTACATGGGGCTGTGCTGATTGTAGTAGCTTAGTTCCAGCCAAGTGAAGGCCACAGGTCATGACGGTGGTAAATTGGCTGAGGTTTGGTGGATTGTTTTAAATATGTTGTTATTACATGAGGATCAGGCATTGACAACCAGGATGATTCCAGTTCATTTACCCTGAGTTTTGTCAGCTGGAGATATGATGAGGAGCAAACACTCAAAGTGCTTTTCATTCAAGAGTTTTGCCCTGATTTAGCCAGGAAAGCAGCTTATTTCAAATGGTGTAGCTAGCTTTCTCTACAGGCTTTTATTTATTCCTTTGAAAGGTCATTTTGTCCCTTCCCCACCTTCCACTTTTTGAGCTTTTGTTATGCTGAAACAGGATGCAGGTTATCTATGCAGATTAAAGAAGTAGGAACCCACTTTACGAATGTGTCACCACAAAAAGCCTGAAATGCCTTTCCAGAGAAATAAGTATATGTTTGAATCACCTTCCTACCATCAGTCATTATTGATTTGGTTTGGTTTTCCCAGAACTTGCTGCTTCTGCATGAAACCAGTGAAGATTTGAGAAAGACTGGGAGACTTCCTTCTTTCAATTTTCCAACCAGCTTTAATTGTTTTTGATAATTGCCCATTTTCTCCTGCTGTGCACACCTGAAAGTGATGTTCTAAGCTTTGTGCTATGTACTACTGAACTTCATTAACGACTGAGTTTGGGAATGGTCTCACAGTGTAACATGGAAAGGGAAATATTTTTTCTTACAAGCTACCTTCAAAATGTAAAATCTATTTCCAAATGGCTATGCATTATATGACTAATTTTTAATGTTTTAACAGAAGTCTTTCCACATGCAGCCAAACAGAATGAGAGTGCATATAAAGTGGTTCTGAAACTCATGCAAGTGAAGCAGTGGTTAAGGCTCATTAACATGTGATTCTAAGGCTTGTTTCTCTAGAGCTGTGCACTGATAAACAAGCTTGCCTCAAATTTTGCAAGAGGTCTGGGAAAATAAAGAAAACATATATCTAAAGAATCATACTCTGCTGGGCTTTGACTTATCCTTTCAATCCACCTTCACATCTGGACTCCAGTAGGTATGTATCAAAGTATCCCAGCTGCTCAGTAGAGCCACCAAACACCATCTCTTCATACAGGACTCCTTTGAAAATCACAGAGGAAGAAAAGTAAAAAAACCTCAAGTCCTAATTTGACGTGCCAGAAATGCAAAGAAAAAGAGGTATAAAATAATGCAGTTGTGGTGACTGGAATTTGTGACAAATGCATGTTTGATTCCAAAAGCACAGCTGTGCTTTAGGAGTCTGGGTTACCAGCAACTCATTAAAGTAATACACAAATATTGACTGCATTTGAGAGCAACAGCTGTGAAGTCACACTTGTAAATTCCAAAAAAGTAAATCTGTGCTCTAAGGATTATGCAATATGTACCACTGAAAAAGGAATTTAAAATAAAATACAGTTATTGATGCTTTTGATATTTAAAATGCTTGATTCATGTATTAGCAGTGCCATTGCTGCTCAGAAGGAATAGTTCTTACAACAGGACCTTCAGGAAAGATTTTCATGGGATGAGAAATTGTCAGTTTGAAGTTCAATTCCATTTCTGCTAATAATTGCAAAAATGTAATTAATAGCAGAACTAGAAGTGGTAGGACAGGTCTGCACTGAAGATTCAAGAAAGATAAAACTTGATCAGACACACTGAATAGCCCATAACATAGTTTTGGCTATAAAGCTGCCCAAAACATTGAGTATATACTGGTGTAGCATACCTGAACTGTAAATTGTGCTGCTGTGATTACACTGCTGGCAATTCTGAAGCTAGATAAGAGCTAGCTGAGAAGCACTTATGCTACTATGGGCTCAATCAGTCATATTTTTTTTCCTGTTTTGCTTAGTTCTCTTTAGGTAAAATAGGGAAATATTTGCTTTCTTATCTTACAAGCCCATTTACACTTTCCAGGATCCTTTTATTCTTTGAGAGTATCTTCACAGAACTTCAATATAAAAACTAGCATCCAAGGATCTGAAACTGTTTGGCTCATCTTCAGACAGTAGGGAATTTGCTTCAATAGTTCAAAGTCCCTAACACTACTGATAATGAATCACATTTCTACCTGGTGTACATATGGTTGAAATTTGAATTAAATACTTTATTGTCACGTAGACGGTGTTAAGGCTACTGATTTAATTCAACTGCTTTACCTCCAAGGCCTTGTTCTATGTGTCACTGTCTAAATGTTTACCTACCTTAGAAAAGTGTAAAGTACTTGCATGTCTTTCAATTGTACCCTCAGCAGAATAGCAGCAGGAAAATCAATAGGGAGTCATTCTGTCCAACACTTCAAGAAGCAATATTGAACAATTTGTCTTCTTCCTTTGTTCAGTCGTCTAGAAAAAAAAAGAAGTATCAAAAATAAAAGGTAATATATTTGCACATTCAGGAATTTGCTGACATTTTTTCCCATTATAATTTTGTGATGTACTTGGAACAAACTCTGCTTTGGTAACACTTGTGCAAATCTACCAAAATTAACTAATTGCATTATGTTGTTTGCTTTCACATATGTTTTTCATCTCGACAACAGCTGATACTGCTGTAAAAAAGTGTAAGGTTTACCTTTGAACTGCGAAGTAATTAGCACAGTGAATTTGTCTGGTTTGTTCTCCATCATTTGCTAAATACAAAAGCCTACCATTGAAATTTCTGAGTTAAAATAACGTAATATGTAGTTTAATAGTGCATTATTTTTCCTTTGGGTCATATTCTTCCACTCTCACACCAATTCCAAGTTCTTTGACTTGAATTTTTTAACGTTCTGCCTGAACAGTATCTCTGCATGAGCTAACAGACGTTCTGGTTCCCACTTTTCATTGGACTATGAAGTTAAAATAGAACTAATGTCAATTGCGGACTGCTGTCACTACACTTTTAGTCTATTTCAATAATGTAAACAGATCTTGTTAAAGTTTTATTATTATGATCTTTCTCTCTCTCCCCACCCCCACCACCCCCCTCCCCAAAATAATTACTGAGAATATCACAGCAGGAATTACTAGTTTAGGATGCTAAGAATTTCTTAGTGCCATTCTGCCTAGTCAGGTAGTATGCTCATTTTGGTAATGTTTAAGTATTAGTATTTAGTATTTCCCAAACATTTGAGATATATGGGTAATAGTGAAGACAGAGTGACTTATGAAAGATAATCAGGTTTGATTCCTTTTAAAAATAAAATGTTTAAAAATTAAATTTCAAAACAAACACCCCAAAATACCTACACTTCATTCTTGATCATGAGGTTAACTTGCATTGTGTTTTTTTCAGTATTATAAACTTTACTTACATAAAATTCTATTTTAAAATTAACAATTCATCCTGAAATTAAAATGTTTTAAAATAGAAGTTCTTAAGGAAAGGTATTGTCATTTAAACAAGCATAAGTAGATGAGTGCAAATCAAGGTTGGAATGAAAGATTTTAGTGTTTCTAGCATGTAGCTTCATATTAGTTGTTCCATAAAGTTTTTGGAGTGTTTTTCTTTTGCTTCTGAAATTTCTTGATGCTGCAAACTGTCTTAACTATCCTACAAGAGAGTTCATGCCTCTATCTTTCCTGATTCCAAGGGTGTGAAGCTACGTGTGCTCAACATGAGCAAACAGTTCATCTGCATTAACAAATCACACTATATGTGCAGCTAAAGGAAAACACGGAATGTCACTGCTGTTTTCTCCTGCCTTGATGTACTGATTTTCATTGTCATATCTTTAGAGTATGTCTTGGTCCATTTTTTTTCTTTGCATTTTTTATGACCTAGTAATTTTTTTCTTAGAGAAAAAAAGCATTAACAAACATTTGCTGTTTCCATGGCACTCTAAATGCTTGTCAATCTACAAGGGTTCTTTGGGCTTGATTGTGCTCTGTTTACTGAAGTATTTGAAATTTTTCCGTTATCTTATCTGTCTGTAGCCCTGATGATCCAAGAAGGTACCATGTAATAATGAAACATGAAGGTCAAGACTGAAGAACGTTTCATAAATAACATCATTCTTTCAGAATAGATGAAAGGAATAAACTGGTACCTTAGTTTTAGAATAGATCTCTTTTTATGCTTTCCTTACAAAGACAGAGAAATGTACTTCTGTGGTCTAGCTAACATCTGCATTCCTGTGTGTGTCTTCTGCTTTTCTTTGACTTTGTCTTTTTACTTTCTTATCTAGACAGAAGTGATGAATATGCAAAACAAGTAAAAGAATACATAGGGGCTTGCCAGCTTAATTGCTTATTTTCCTGGACACTTTGCCAAAGAAAACAGTTTGTAATATTTTCTGAAATAATACCTCTTACTATGAGTGGTCCATAGTACTCAGTCCATGGTTTCCCAGTTGATGGTAAGTGCTGTAGCATTCATAAAAATAAATGCTCAAGTATATAGTGATACAAGAGGAGCAGCCTTTTCCTTGCCAAATCCCCTGTGCTTACTTAGAAGCTCAAGTATTTTCGAAGACATTCCGGTATAAATTAGACTGTCTCCAGATGTTTTGGCACAGTGAAAGCTGAGGCTCCAATTCACTTTTAATGAACCATATTTTAATGTCAGTCTCTCCTGTCTACTTAAATGACAAAGAGCTCATCTGACTTTGTAATGAATTCCACAACTGTACCATTTATTGAGCCTCTGCCTCAGCATTGTGCTGGCCCATGATAACATAGGTTGGCAGCTTAAGTAAACTGCACTGAAGGTTTGTTACCAAAGCTACAGAACTTGAAGAAATGACATCCAACACAGCAGGAGCTGCTGGAATTTCTACAGAGAAGAACTGTAACTGTAAGGGGGTGATAGGTTAAAAGGACTTAAAAATGATAACGTAGAGCATGGCAGTACATGAGGAAATACCCAGCAGAAAATCTAATCATAAATGAACTGTGCAGTACCTGATTCAGACAGTAATCAAGCCTGATTATACTATGTATGTGCTTCTTGGTAGGGTGCAGAAGACCAGTATAAATGATCAAGCAGGTGTGTAAATCACACAGTTTTTAAAAAATTTTAAAAGGCATGTGAAAAGAAGGATGGTAGTACTGATTCACTATAACAAGTCTAAGATATGCTTTTACATATATATGTATAGGGAATAAGAACGCAGAAGAGAATGCAGAGTGTAATGAGGTGCACATAAAAACTTAAATGCTTTCAGTACATTGTCTACATAGAAACATACGCTATGGAAGAGAAAGAGCTTGGAACGAAGCCATAAAAAAAAAAAAAAAGAAGTGAAGACTGATGAATTAGAAAATGAGGCAGAATCTACCTTGTACTTTCAAAGGAACCACCAAACTAAAAATCAATGCCATTGTATCTTTTGTAAATGAGAAGGCATTGGAACAAGCTAATCAGTGGTCAATATTTATGAGAGATTTTTAAGGATATACAAAGATTTGCTTCCAGCTTTGTGCACAGTAGTGAATCAGAGTCCAGAAGTAAATCCTGATCGGGGAACCTATCTGAAATGAACAAGTAATGTGATGCACTTTTTATCTATCTCTGATTTCTTTTAATTATAATCAAATCTTTCCATTTTCTTCTAGTGATAATTTTAATGATTGTTAGTCCACCTGTTTCAGATGCTGCAAGTAATCATGGTCCTGACTGTGAAGGAGTCCTCTCCTATGGTATTAGTCATGTACTTTCTGGATTTATTTTCTTCTATGTGGAACCTGAACTCTAGATCCTGGATTTCTCACTTTAGTTCTCTTGAAATAATGTAAATTTAATTTAAATCTTTGGAGATTTAATATTTTTGTGGTCTCTGTACTGACAGATCAATACAGTGATGTATGACACCAAAATGTTTTGCATTTTATTCATCAAGTAGAATATGAAACAGTGACAACCATGAATGAGGGTGAAGTGTTTGTCCCCCTTGGCACTGACTGAAATGTTCTGAGTGAACACTTACACCAACCTTTCCTGTTACATGTACCGCCAGATGTCTTGGGAACTATTGCCTCTCTCAGATCCCACAGGACCTGACTAATATCAGATTTATGTGGTCTTCTGGCTATGGCTGGTTAGAGCCCTATTTAATAGTCTTTAACAGAACGTTGCTGAGTCTTATACAGAGAAAACCTCCAAAGTACAGTGAGGGGTTTAAGTAATTTTTTTTTTTCCCCAAATGTCAAGCTTCTAGTGCTTAGTAGGATCTCAGCCAACACTTGAAAGGAAAAAACGTGTAGCTTTTTTAGGCGTGTAAGAATGTCTGACAGTATGAACTGACTTGAAATTTCTGTCAAACTTGAAGCAAATTCCCATCTCTGGCCACATGAGCCCCTCTGGGGAGGCCTGTCCCACATCTTGTTGCTTTAGGGAATGTCGAACTAGGATGAGGTTTGTACACAGAGTATTACATAATCTAATCTGACACCTTATAGTAGGCATTGGGATTCAGTTTGAACTTCAAAAAAGTTGCTTTTAGGGCTTGGATTTCTTTAATTGTTGTTCGAAGGCTCTGTGCGGAGAGCTCACTCCAGAGGAGTCTTAGGCCGCCTGTAGAGTTCCAGAGCCTGTCAGCAGGCCTGGAAGGCCTCAGGGGCTGTGAGCAGGCCCCATGGGATCATGTTCTCTGCCGTATCAGAAGTGTGCCAAGCTGTGCTCTTCTCTTGTGGCTGTGTTCCATGTGAGATTTGGCTGCCCCTCTATCAGCTGAGGGGGCTGTATAAAGGCCTAAGAGGTGAGCTGCCCTGAAGCAAGCTTTTCCTCTGTGGGAAGGAGTCCTTTGCATCGGATTGGAAGGATTTTGGACCGACTAGCTACACGTGCCAGCAGGTACCTTGAGTACAGAAGGGAACATGGCTACGCCAGAACATCTTTTGAGGGTGTCCTTGTTCAGCTAAGAATTTTGTGCAAAGTAGAACACCGAGTTAAATAGTGGAAATATAACTGTGTGGAACCTTGGTGTCCCCAGAAGATAGTCAGAGGAGAGAGAAGGGTAGGCCAAGTAAAGTGGTACAACAGTAGCAGCTTTTTGAAACGTTTCTTAAATATTGGTGTGGTAGCATCCAGAACTATTTGCTGTCTGTAGACCTGATTGACTCAGTACATCCAATGAGGTCTACTTTCCCATAAAGACAGTATCAATGCATCTTAAAATACACTGTACCTGAATTACAGGAATGATGAAAGCTACAGGCCCTTACTTAGAATAGTAAATCCAGATCCTTGCTTAGTAGCTTCTGCTTTTTCATCTAGTTAATTTTCTGGCTAGTTGTATCTGCACATTTTTGCCTTATGCCTATGAATGTTCTGAGGAGCCAAAAAAAAAAAAAAAAAAAAAAGCATGATTAAGTTTTGAACAGTAACATCCTAGAGAACACAGAATATCTACAACCATTTAGAAATCTATTTCTTGGTTGCAGATGCCTAGAGGAAATAGAAATAGCTTTTGTTTACCTGGTGTTTATTGCCTGTCTTGTGCTACTTTTATGAAATTTGTATCTCAAATTCAGTTGTCTGTTCAGTAAATGCTAGCATTAGTCAGATTTCTGAGATGGTATAAATATTGATTTACTCTGACAGAGAATAGAATCAGTTTCTCCAATGTATGTGAAAATACCGTTAAAGATTTTATTTTTTGTAAGCTTCTGCTTGTGCACTGTGTTTTGCCTTTGAAATGTGCTATATACATGGGGAGTGAACCAGAGATGCTTAAGCAGTGAAAGCAGTTATTTTATTTCAGCACTTAGTATCTTCTAGAGTATCCTGTGTACCGGTGTCAGTAAATATCTCATGCTGAACGCAGACTTCTCAGCTGCATTCAGTTGAATAAACAAAAGTTGAGTAAATAAGGCTATGAAAAAGAGTAGTCTGTTTTGTTCTTGGAATGTCCTGGTGTACTCATTAGATACAAGGAGAAGCTAAAAATGTAATTTCTATTGTCATAGGGGAGAAATAAAACTACACAAGGATACAGTGGTTCATATTGTATTCCGTTCACATTCCAATTGGCCTTGGAATTGAGTTTGAGGTCTGTACTCTTTAGCCTATATAGCCACATAAGTTAAAGGAAGTGAATGACTACCTTATAGCTGTACTGCTGCTTCTGTCATGCTCTGCTTTTATTTTCACAAGATTTAATGCAGAGTCCTCATTCAATGGAAGACTACATTTGCTGCAGCAGTAAGGGAAGTTTTATTCTTACCCAGACAGGATGCATCATGGAGAGATGCCATATGGGGCCTATGTGTTTTTAGTGAGCTCTGAACTTATTACAAACTTGTGGAAGTCAGATGTTGAGAGAATGGCTCCTTGACTTAGAATTGATGGCCTCTTTACTCCTCAGTCTATGAAACACTTACTGGTGTTAACAGTTTGCTGCAATCTTAAAGTTAGGTAAAACTTTGGGTTGTTATCTTTGACCTGATTTTAGCTGTCTTAAGATTTTAAGTAGGAGATGTTGCTAGAGACCAAATTTGACAGGACTTGTGTGTCCAGTGATGGACACAGTAGCTGATGACTTAAAGGAACTTATTTCTGAAAGAAGTAAGGCTGGGGAGAGAATGGTGTTTCTGAAGGCGATTTGATTTCGACCAATTTATCATAAGAGAATTAGGATAGGCTACTTAGATGTGAAAGACTTTGCTGGCAAATGGATTGCATATGCAGAACCCATAAATGCCTTAAATGTAGGGTGAGTCTGTGAGGTTTTGCACTTTCACTGAACAAAATATCCAACCAGAACAGACAGGAAAATAGTATCATACTTTTCTTACCGTGAAACTAATAATTCCCATTTTGGAATCTAATAGGAATAAATTTTGCATTGTTTAATTACTTGGATAAGCTACTGTTACTTACAATTACCCCTGCATTTAATGACTTCTTTCAGACCACAGAGGCAGTAGTTGGCAGTAGTATCTGTCTTCGTGTAGACAGATGAATGATGAGCAATAGCTGTTTTGTGTTAGGCACAAAGTGAGCTTTCTGTAACGGCAGACCAGCCTTACTCCTTCTTTCATAATATTTCTTCAAGGAAAATATTTCATCAGGAACACTGCAAACAGTCACACCTATGTTCCACATTCCCCTCCTATAAATCAGGTGAGAAGGTAGAATTCATTATTTTGTGGTTTTTCCTATTAAATTTAATGTTATTCTGGTTTCTGAGTCCTTAACAAAGCAGATAGAGTTATATTATTTACCTTGAACATAAAATAGACTTCCCTTACAAGCATTGCCCTTATACTAAGGCCATGCATGCCGCCTTCAGGTGTTTGTGGTAAACCTGTTTCCAATATGAGCAGCCATCCATGAGGTTGTGCTAATGACAATTTTCCTCTTTAGTTTGTCTTTACACTAAAGTCATGAAACTGTCAAATTTGAGCTCACAAGCTGTTGTGTCTAGCTTGAATGTGCTGCTTTGTTGTACACCTGCATTCTCTTTTATGGGTCTGTTAAAGAACTGGAGCTGAAATTTCATTTGGAACTCTTATTAGGTACTACTGGTACCCAGCTTTGTCAGATGACAAAATCTCTACTTCTGATATACTACATAGATAAGACTGAATCAGCATCTCCTGGGCAGAGCAAGAGTATGTATAATTTTTATGGATGTTCAGCTTTTAATGTGATAGGCTGTTTATATGAATATTTATATAGTCGTTTTTCGTCATTAAATAGTGGCTATTTCTCCTGAATCTTTACAAGACCATCAAACTTTTTAAAATCCTTTGCCTGTTCTTCCTCCCCATGAGCTAATAATGGGCTCTCTGTAGTGGCTTTGGCATTCTGTTCTACATAATCATCCCTGCAAGGCTATTGCTTGCACGTGCAGTTTAGGGAGAAGTGAGAGCTCTCACCTGTTTCAGCTTTTTTTTTTTTTTTTTTTCCCCTGCTTTAATTCTTCAATTCTTCTTTGATAGCTTGCCCAGTTATCCGTGTTGTGTGGCACAGGTTAACACCCTATTCATGATTTTGGATATTTCAGTCAAATCTCTTGTCCTCCTTATGCCTGGTATTTTGTACTTGCCAGTGTTGTGTTTTACCTGGATATTTTTGTGACTTGTTTAACATGTTCTGTCCAGGTATGGTGGTTTTTTTGTGTGCTGTTTGATCTCCAGTTACTTCCAATTTAGTTTCCTAGCAAAAGCAGCTTAGTTTGTCAGGGCTGTTTTTTCTCTGTTGTACTTATCTATATTGACTTTGTAAGTGTAGAGAAGAGCTTGATTCCAGCTCAGTCCCCACTCAAAAGCAAGCGTCATTGCTAAATTCACAGCTAACAGTATTGTGGTTATGTTCTTGCTGCACATATCTCCCTCCCCTTAGGTTTGTTACATTTCTGTAGAATTTTTGTAAGATCTTCAGGTAGAAGGACACATTTTAGAACTGTAACATGCTAGCTAGACTTTATTTTAAACACCCAAAGACCTTCACTTCCACTATTCTTCTATTTTCCATATATCACTGTTGGTCTAATTAAAGATACTATTTATATGTACAAGTCTGATCTGCCTAGTTATAAAGAATTATGACAAAAGCACAGAATCATAAATATGTACAGTGTTAGCTGCACTTTTAATAGTATTAATAAATATATTTAGGGGAATGTAATAGACCTTTCAACTCTCTTGCATCAAATTTATAAAACTATTGAGAACAAATTCACCACTTTCACTACAGTAAGTGGCACATAGACTATGAAAAGCAAATGGCACATGGTGTATTTTATTTACAAGCATTTAGTGGAGGAACAAGCCTATTTTTCACAACTTGTGAATGCAGAATTAGGTAGCAGCGGGGAAAAAAAGAAAATATCTTACCTAGCAAGATAAGTCTTTAAAGGGAGTATATTATTACAAGGAGAGTATATCATGTCATATGATGTGATCATGTCACATGAGGTGATCATGTTATATGATATAGAAGAAATAAAGCATATTGCTGGAAGGGTACCTATGCATTCTTACTTCCATAGACACTTTTTTCAGCCTATCAGATATATACTTGTACAAGAACTGGCTTAAAGTTAACTTTGTGCTACAAACCAGTCAAATTCTGAATAAATGGGAAAAGGATATGTTTTTAAATTCATACATTGTTGTGTGGTATACAAAGTATACACCTTCCACAAGGGAAGTCACAGCTGAAATATTCTTTGGTAGTGTGCATAATACAGACCTTAAGTGGATGCCAATACATCCATGTGTGTGCATACTGTAGTGTATGTATGCATGTGTATATGTTGGAAACCTCAAGGCACTGGTCATGTTGGAAACCTCGATGCACTGGTCAGGACACATCTTAAGTACTGTGTCCAGTTCTGGGCCCCTCAATTCAAGAGAGATGTTGAGGTACTGGAACATGTCCAGAGAAGGGTGACAAAGCTGGTGACAGGCCTGGAGCACAGCCCTGTGAGGAGAGGCTGAGAGAGCTGGGGTTATTTAGCCTGGAGAAGAGGAGGCTCAGGGCAGACTTTATTGCTGTCTACAACTACCTGAAGGGAGGTTGTAGCCAGGTGGGGGTTGGTCTCTTCTCCCAGGCAACAAACAACAGAATGAGGGGCTACAGTCTCAAGTTGTGCCAGGGGAGGTTTAGGCTGGATGTTAGGAGGAAGTTCTTCCCAGAGAGAGTGATTGGCATTGGAATGGGCTGCCCACGGAGGTGGTGGAGTCACCACCATGCCTGGAGGTTTTCAAGAAAAGATTAGATGGGGCACTTAGTGCCATGGTCTAGTTGATTGGACAGGGCTGGGTGCTAGGTTGGGCAGGATTATCTTGGAGGTCTTTTCCAACCTGGCTGATTCTATGATTCTATGATTCTATAAAAACTGATGGTATACAGGTGATACAATGCAGATATAGTGACTTGTTCTTCTCTGGAATCTTGTAAAATAGCTTGGTAATTATAAATAATACATAATAATAATAATTAATAAATATTGCTGCTAAAGAGGATAGAAGTTAATGTCTGTGTGTCAAGTATAAAATAACTCCAATATGTGTTTTCATGGGGAAAATATTGAGCGATGTACTTTGTACTTGTTTCTTATTCTTGTTCCTCTGCTTTGGTCCTTTAGAAGAAAAAGAAGTAACTTTTGAAGTAGCAATGAGGAGCAATCAGGAAGTAATTGGCAATCTTAACTTCATGATTTTGACTTCTATGAAAAAATTAAGGCGGGGTTTTTTTGTTTTTTTGGGTTTTTTTTTAGAAGCTTAGGTATCACTAAGTGAAACCACATTCAGTGGGGCTTTAGGACAACTTGTCCAAATGCTTGCTTACAAGTTATTGCTCGCCACATAACTTTTCCTCTATCAACAACTTCACAAGTTTTTGTTTACTGTTTTTCTGCACATCAGAATAATCATGCATGGCAAGATGGAACATGTCAAATTGTCAATAAAGAATTAAGATGTCATAACAGGTAATTCACTCCTGAAATTGTAGGTAATAGTTGTAATTGTCACTTTCTTTATTATGTAAGTCTAACTATTGTCCTCTTTTATGAGTCTCAGGGAAATGAAGCTTTCAGGATGTGACAGGATAATGCAAATAGTTAAATTGTTGATACAGCAACAATAGTCATAAATAAACTCTTTCTCTCATCTAAAATACAAGAGGACCAAAGTATAGAGAAAACAAAAAACACTAGGAAAAAGAAGGGTAATTTTCTTGGGTGTTTGTGGTGTGAAGGATTATTTTCTGAAGGTTCTCTATAATGCAACTGAGATGCTTTTATTGTTTTGTGTCTTTTTGGTGCTGCTGGAGACTGCACGCTGCTATAATTTGGGAGATTTTCATAATTTGAGACTGTGCTTCCTATGGATAATTGTTCTTAGTAGGAGGTCTTGTTCTTTGAATTTCATGTACTGCTTCACAGTCTTCTATCCACCAGATGCCTTTTTGTTTTTAATCTTCATGTCCCTACCCTCTTGAAACAGTAGGTAATGCAGTGTATTACAAGTTTTCTTTGGAATAAGTTGCTTAATGATACCTAATGTTTTTTATCTTATTCTATAAGCTTGCTGTTGGTGCACACTCTTACCTATTAGGCATAACTCTTACAGTGAACTGAGTAAGCAGGTAAAAGTCACATGGAGTGATCCCAATGTCAAGTTAGGACAAGTCTGGCCTTCTTTGGTGACTGATGTTGAACTTCTTTTAGGTAATAGCAGGCAAAGTAAGTGATGTGCAGCAAAATGTTTCCTCTGCATCTTGAGTATAGAGAATACAGTAGCAGGCAAACTAAAGAGGCAAACCATCAGCAGTCAGACTATATATCCTCTCACTTCTGCTGATAGCATACAGAATACTTAGAACTTGGAACTGAGAAAGAGATACAGGATTCTGTAGACCCAGTTCAGGACAAAATAAGAACCAAAAATTCATAACTTTGAATTCGAAAGAGGGGACTTCTTGTGCTCATATTTGGTTTCACCAAAAAAAAGGAAGTTAATTCCTTTCGCAGTTGAATTACAACTGAGAAACAAAACTATAAGGACAAAACCCCCGAAGCTCAAGAAATTAATTAAAACTTCATAATTTCTGAAGTATAGCAAATGCTTAGAAATTATTAGAAATACTAAAACTTGACCCAGTAGTACATCTGATGGTTTTCTTTCAACTTGTTTGAAGTAAAAAATCAAATCTGAAGTGCTTCATTTCTTATATGATCCCTTCAGTTTTATTTATTGAGGATTGCATTGCTGTTCTCTTCATACTGCAAATAAGGAGTGAATTTGATTTGTCTTTTCAACAAGGTACCTTGCCAATGTAACTTTTTTTTCCTCTTCTACTTTATTGGATTAAGAAATAACTGTTGCATATTCACCTCAGAAGTTTGCAAAACTCATATCTGTTCTTCATCAGACATAGTTACGTGACTAAATCTGGCAACCAAATTTGCCTATTAAGCTGCTGGTTCTTCTTGTAAACCTACATTAAGATATTAGTCTAGGCTATGTTTTCTGGTATCTTTCCTACTAACAGCAGAAACTTGCCAGGATCACACAGGTAAAAGGTGCTTTGGATGTGATTCTTCTTTTCCTTCCACTATGATGGATTCTTTAATTTTTTACTTTTACATTATGGTAAAGGCCTTGCCAACACTGAGGGTCTGGCTCTCAGTTTAATATCCATGAAGAATGTCTGTCCCTTCTGTTGGAAAGGCAATTTACATACTGAGAAATCTGTGTCCTTTTTGAACACATTATTGAGAAATGTTAAAATTGCATATGAAGTTGTGTTAAAGAAAATATATCTGCTGCTGACAGATTGACAGAACAAAGGTATTTAAACATGGAGGATTCTGATAGCTTGCTAATATCAACCCATCTGCTTCCTGAGATAGTAAATCAATTTGTTAAATGTATTGACAGTCATAAAGTGGATTTTTATATATATTTATTTTTTAATATTTTTTTAGCACCAACTAAATGCCTTCTACTTTTCTATCATTTTGGGAAACTGCAGATTTGTAATTTAAACTTGCATTTTGAGGATGTGAAAGGTGCTAAACGTCTGTCTTGAAAAAGAAATTATTTGAATTTGTCTCTACTATCATTCATCTTCAGGAGCTTTTACGCTTCAAAGGGTTGTGGGAGGATTTGATGTGAAGTCATGTGTGCATGGCACAGGTATTTTAAGGCATTCTTACAACACCTGTTACTTATATAGTTATTTATTGACGCATCTTTCAAATAGCAGAAGTGAATAGTGGAAGCTAATAATATTAAATAGAAATAGAAATTTTCTAAAATAGTAAAATACAAATAGAAGTGTCTTGCTGTGGTCCTCTTAGTCCTTCCTTGCTGATTTTAATTCTAATTTATTGATCCCTTTTACAGCATAGTCTCATAGAAAGTACTAGTAAAACATAGGCAGTGAGCCATGTTCTGGAGCAGTGACCTTTCTCAGCCGGTTTTGTCAAAGTAGAAATGTGCTGTGTATTTATTTCGCTTGTTTAATATATACGGTAACATATTTCTTGAACTCTTGAGTTCAACCTAGCTGCAAGTGCTTTTGTGGTTTTGTTTCCCCAGGGTGCTGTCAGTGCATCAGGCTACATTGTTCCTTCTCTAAGCAAGCAAAAGAGTAAGTGATCCTTGTAATACTTAACTTAGGAAGAGATAAGTCAGTCTTTGGTGGTTTTCTAATTGATCTAGTGGTCACTAATGTTAAGCATCCCATCTCCACCTTTTCACTTTGCTAGCTAGTATTTGTGCAGTGGATCCAAGGTAAATTAGTAACTTTCCTGCCTAGTTCAGCTTTCTGAGTTGCATATCTTTTCCCCTAAGTCCAGGTTTGGTGATGCACAAATGAGCTTTGTTAAAATCTCTCCTGCTGTATTCTGTGGCTCAGGAGCCTCACCTTCCACAGAGCTTTTAAATTTTGTATGCTTTTATGCAGACTATTTTTCCATATTCTCTTTCTGTCCAGTAGGATATGGATTATTGCGTTTTCTTAGTGTTTAAGAAGTTTGCAGGGACTTTACTTAGCAACAGAAGAACAAAGAATCAGTGATTCTTTGCTCAAGCTACACAACTGTTGGGCTTTGGTATTAATTATATTAATCTTTTGCATGGTATATTTAATAGAATGCAATATTAAAATAGCCATATTATTGGAATAGTTTTTCCAATGACAAAGGTAACAGGGAAAAAAACAGTCTTTAGGAGCTTCATCCAACTCAAGGCCAAGTGTGAGATCCTGCACAATCCCAAGCACAACTCAAGGCTGTGTAGCAAATGGCTGAGAGCAGCCCTGAGGAAAATGACCTGGAGGTCTGCGATAATGAAAAGCTCAACATTAGCAGGCAGTGTGCATATGCAGCCCAGACAGCAACTGTGTCCTGGGCTGAAGCAAGAGCAGCTGTGGCCAGCAGGGCAAGGGAGGGGATTCTGCCCCTTCACTCTGTTCTCGTCAGACCCCACCTGGAGCACTGTGTGCAGTTGTGGAGCCCCCAGCACAAGAAGGACATGGAACTGTTGGAGCCAGTCCAGAGGAGGCCACAAGAGGGCTAGAGCACCTCTGCTATGAGGACAGGCTATGAGAGTTTGGGCTCTTCAGCCTGGAGAAGAGAAGGCCTCAAGGAGACCTTATAGTAGCCTTCCAGTATCTGAAAGATGTCTACAGGAAGGCGGAGGAGGGACTATTTATGGGGTCTTGTAATGACAGCACAAGGGTTAATGTGTTTAAATTGGCAGATGGGAAATTTAAACTGGATGTTAGGAGTAAGTTCTTCACTGTGAGGGTGGTAAGACACTGGAGTAGGTTGCCTAGGGAGGCTGTGGATGCTCCCTCCCTGGAGGTGTTCAAGGCCAGGTTGGATAAGGCCTTGAGCAACCTGTTCTAGTGGGAGGTGTCCCTGCCTAGGGAAGGGTTTGGAACTAGATAATCTTTGAGGTCTCTTCCAACCTAAACCATTCTATGATTCTGTGATTCTATGAATTTGCTAATTTCCCCATCTCCTTTCTGCAGAGGCTGAATGGCCATGTGATGTGTCCAAAATCACAGCACCTTCAGCTAGCATAGACTTAGGAGCTGATGTTTTACCTCTGGATAATTATTTGTTATAAGACTGAAATAGACAACAATCACTGAGCTGTGACATCCTATATGCATCTAAAACTATTTTAGAAATAAAAATTCCTCACCAGAGGAGTCTTGTTATAATTCAGTGGTGACTTAAACCATGTACAAAGAAATAGCTTGGTATATGCAAACTAGTCCTCCTTGAAAATAGTAATTTTCAACTCCTCTGACATTATTAATGTTATTTCACAGAAAAACTTTTGAATCTGACTTTTTTCCCCCTGAACATGTAGCTAAAGAGCTAATATTTTAAGATAAATATTTTTTCCCTGAATTGGAAAGAATGAAAATCAACTGTTAATGAGCACATCTTTTAGAAATATGTTTAACATCTACAGCAAAAGAGACCAAAACAACAACCAC
Organism: Psilopogon haemacephalus; assembly: GCA_013396835.1. NCBI lineage: Eukaryota > Metazoa > Chordata > Aves > Piciformes > Megalaimidae > Psilopogon > Psilopogon haemacephalus. The sequence goes on from VWZI01012593.1 coordinate 1,269,785, forward strand.
AAAAAACTCAAACAGCCCCCAAAAAAAGCCCCATCAGGAACCATCCAAAGGAAGAGGAAGATGAAGAGAAAAAGTTAAGGGCTAAGAAAGAAATTAGAGCAAAGTGACTTTACAGAATGAACATGATTAAAAAAGAAGAGTTTCAGGTGCAAAAGAAAAATTCTCCTTATATCATGTGGCCTGATGTGCAATGAAAGGGATTAAATTGAATATTGATTTTTTGAAAGGTATGACTATACTGTTAAAATGATAAAGATAAAAAAACCTTCACAATCAAAAAAACCCTATACAAGAAAACAATGAGAGAATTGATCACCAAGAAGAGTTTCAACTGAGGGCTGTGTTCTGGCTGCTAGATTCTCAAGGGAGTCATAGTTTCTGTAACTGGCAGAAATGTATTAGGCTGATGATGATGATAGGGGAGAAGGTATCAAAGTAATTCATAGTGACAGGGAGAATGTGAAGCTAATGATGAAGAATTTCCACCTGAAAACTTCAGCAGTAGTAAAGAATTGGTGTCCAGTGTGACGCTGGATGAAATGTAAGGTGGAAAAGAGTGTGGAAAGACTAGGCCATTTCTCACATTTGCCAAAAATTAGATAGAAGACTTAATCTCTCCTATTTAAGGATGTGCAATTTACTTCACTAGGCTGAAGCTTAGGCAATTGAAGTGATTCTCTTCAAAACCAGACATTAGTTTTCAAGTGGTTATAGAGAATTCAGAGAGATTAAGATTGATATTAGCCATGTTGTGGAAACCTCAGGAACATTCCAGGTAGGAAGATCTGATGTCTTTATCAGTGGTCTCAAATATATGTAGAAATGGTTTGATTCTTCATTCCAAGTGGGGCTTTGTTCTAGGTATTTGTTGGAAAAGGTTTATCTAACACTGCTCTTTACTTCTGGAAGTGAGAAGTAGAGGACATGGGAAGGAGGATCATAGAATCCCCTGACTGGAAAAGACCTTAAGATCATTGAGTCTAGCCATAGCCTGCCATTTCCCTGTAACACATCTGTTAGACGCAGTTCCTAGGTACCTCATCCAAATGCCTTTTAAACCGCTTCAAGGATGGTGATGCCACCACTTCTCTGGGCAGTTTGTTCCAGTGCCCAGTGACCCTATGAGTGAAGGAATTTTTCCTAATATCCAATCTAAACCTTACCTGGTGCAACTTGAGGCCATTTCCTCTCATCGTGTCACTTATTACCAGGGAGAAGAGACCACCCCTACCTTGCTCCAACCTTTGCCTAATGTTGGGTAAACCAGGTGTCTTTATACATACTGAGGAACATCTTTAAACTAACCATGGGAACTCTTTACTGTCTTTAATAGGCAATAATGCAGCAAAAAATACTGCATCATATAGTTGTCATCACCAAAGCTGAAGATTAAATTAAGATTAAATTAAATACAAGTGGAATATGAGATCTGTCTTGTGCAGATGTAACTGCAAAGAAAGATTCTTATCTAATGTGACAAACCTGTAGATATTTATATATTTGCAGTAAATTAAAGAATGACAGCTAATTATTAAGTCTTGTTAGAAATATTATGAATTCTACTCCTTGGAAGGTGTTTATTGTTCTTGGGGATATCTTTTGTTTGTTTCTGAGTGATGTTTTTCAAGTATTGCATTCACATTCGGGAGACACATTCAATTAATTCTGATAACATGCATTTTCGTATGGAATCACTCTATTCTCTGTTGATGTTATCAAGTTATATGCAAACTCTCCTATGAAGCCTTTGCTTTAGAGGCTTGGTGTATCTGAAGGCAGGTATTCATTCCTTCCCCCACACCCTCCCCTCATCCTTTCTGTTAACGGTATTTGAGCAATCTCGCCTACTGACTGGAAAAGCAAATTTATTTTGTCCTTTATGTGCTGCATTTATCCTTCATGAACATCCACAAAATTCAGCAGGGATTTGGCCAAGAAAGTTGGATCATTCCTCCCAGAGAAGAAATTTGTAGATCTGGGAGGGTGGTGTTGTTTGTACAAGATCTGAAAGAAGCTTTCAGAATTTGCTAAGAGAGGCTTGTGTAGCTTTAAGTAAGGAGATTATGTAAAGTGCTGACTAAAGCTGAGAGCTTGCAAAGGCTCTGCCTGCAGCAGAGCTCTGTAAAAGAAATTAATAAATAGCTTTTGAGTTCTCCCAAGGGAATGATTTCTCCTTATACCATATTTCAGTTTCCTTGTAGTAACCAGTGGTCAACCCACCTTTCCTTATTCCAGTTGTTTCAGTCTTGCATTCTTCTGTCATTAATACATTAAAATTGGCTAGGGTATTTATTTTCAGGTGTTTAATTTATTCTTTGGGCACTGAGGGGGAACATCCTTGCCCTGATACTAGTCCGCTTACTGAAAAGTATAAGACAAGTATTTGAAGTTGTTTTTCAGTGATCACTTCAAGATTAACATGAAAACAACTTATAGTAGTGTGTTGGGGGGTTGGCTTTGGCTACTTTTCTGGGATGCCTTTACTGATTGAATTTTTTTTTTTTTAAAGTCCAATGAAAGGACAAATATAAAAGGAAATTTTCTTGATTTGGAACATAAAGCTCCAATTGAAACTTGAATAAAACTTTAACAAAAATATTTCAGATAAAGTTAAGTCTTTCAGTAGAAAGGCTGTTATATAAGGATCTATAAACAAATCTGTATTGCCAAAATCTTCACAACATAACTTTCATGAATTGCGGTTGCATCTTTGCTTCAGTAACAATTTTCTGCAAAAAAATACTCTGACCTCTTATTTACTGACCTGATTTAACCCTTCAACCCCTTGGACATTATACATGTTGCACATGTCATGCTCTCTAGTATGAATTTTCATTGGACCATGGTCATTTTTACTCCCACTGAAACATCACCTGTAGCAGTGGCTCGTGGATGAAAATAACATGCTGATGCACAGCACTAAGGTGGAAAGGGACCCAAAACTCTGCTTTATGAACAAGGTGCTCTGTTCAAGTGCAGCTGCAGCCATTCATAATGCAGCAGTGGGCAGGAGGAGTAATATGAACAGGCTTTGGGCACTGCATGCTTGGAAAACTTCATGCTACCCTGAAAAGGATGTCTTGGACATTTCTTTGCTTTACAAGATTACTTTGAACTTCAAGAAGTATAATTTCAATAAGCACTCCATGCTACAGTTAGAAGATTTTTATCCCTTAACTCAACTGGTGTGGTTGAGTAGAATCGCTGAACAGGTGATGACCTGTTTATATATGATTTCTGCTCTGAGGGTCAAGTTCTCACTTTTTGTTACTATATTTTTTTATATTTTTTTTTAATAAGCTACTGTACAAAGTCCTGTTTTGTTGAACTTGGGCACTTGAAAAATATACTGGATATAGAAAAGAGATTGAGCCCAATCCTGTCATCAATAAAACTTTTTTAAAATGAGAGGTTATTGAAGTAAAGGGATTCAAAAACATTCTCAATTCTTTATTGAATGCAGTATATGAGTTAGAGAAGCATGGATAAAAAATGGCCTTTTGCTCATACATCTTGAATAGCAGCTTAGTTTGAGTGTATGGTCCCATTTTCTATTAGTTTTCATTACAAATATCAAAGAAATGAGTGTTTCAATAAACTTCTATTTGTAGTGATTGTATAGAAAGTATCCCTCATTAATTCCACTGCACCAGTTGTTAAAGAGAACAGCTGTGAATTCTGATAATTGCCTAATTAATCTAATGATACATTTTTCCTATCATGATTCATCTAATATGTTTCTGCACTGGATTCTGCAGCTGAGTTGTCTTGATAATAGTTTTGGATGGTGACTTTTAAAATTATAATATGCTTAGATGTATTAATAAAGCTGAGCAAGTAAAAGTCATTTTCCAATAACTCAATTATTCTTAGTCAATGTTTGGAATTATATGAGCTCAAGGGTTAGAGGAGTTTATTGTCATGTAACTGGTAAGTAAGTAGCAGAATTCCTTTTTTTCTTCTGTTCATTGTCAACCTCCCTGAGAACCTGGTAGGGTATCAAAATAGAAGATGACAGTCTAGTGAGGTTCAGTATTTCTTGAGCTCTGAGAGTGACCAAGCTGTGTACCACTGTCTGGGGCTTATTAGCCTAATTCATATCAATATTCTGATATCTTTTTTCTTAATCTGAAAAAATGTACTTTGATACCTTTAGTTCTATGCAGTTGTGTAGTTGTGCAAATCACCAAACTGAGCCTCCAATGTATCACCCCAAAAGAGGACATACCAAATTAATCTGCCAAGCATACACATGCAAATAAACAGTTAAACTAATAATATAGTTTTATTTGGAAACAAAGTAAACAAATATATACACCTTAATTCATATGTTAGTGCTTAAATACAGGGTGAAGGGAAATAGCACAGTTACAAATACACTCTTAATGAATAGTTACTGCAGTTTTGTAGAGTTAACAATATTAATGCCAATATTATTACTTCTGCAAGTAAACAGGAATTGGAAAGCAAATAAGTGGCAGAAATTTGGCATTTCTTTTCTATTGAACACCTTTCTCCCTTCCCCCACCCCCACACTCGCTGTAAGCCCTAGAGAAGGAACAAATAGTATTGAGAAAAACCTCTTCCTTCAGGGGAAAAAGAATTAGGCAATGATCTTTTATTTTCTGCTATTTAAAGAGGAATAGAAAATAAAATTATTTCACACATTGATTAGACTACTGTCATTTGACGATGCTCTTCACTTCCCTGTATCATCAGCATTACACATTTTCTTTCATTTCAACCTAAACATTGTCTTTCTGGGAAGAAAAGCAGTTTTGAAGCTTTTCGTATGCCATTTGGATCTTTTCATTCTATCATTGGTTTAAGATTCTATACTGATTTACACCTTCTATGGATTGTGAAACTACATTACTTAAATTGCAAACATCAGAAGTAAGCATGATACAGAGTTACAAGGATTAGCTTCAAGTGGTAAGCAAGTGCTACTGTAAAGTCTTTGCAAAGTTACTTTCATGGTAGTACCTGCTACAGCATCCTGGACATCTTAGTGGTATTTAAGTGGAATTAGTTCTCTACACTTCTGAAAAGAAAGTATTTCACAGGAGGTGTCATTATGTCCTTGTCTATTATAAGAGGTTATCTGAACAAGAAAAGGGATATACAGGGATTGAGGGGGGTGTGTGTGGGTGTCTGTGATTAGAGTATTGGATACATTCTCCAATTACTGCCTGTGCTTCAGGTGCTTTTAAGCAAATATGCTGGATGTTTAAAAATTATTTCAACCTGTTCTGCAATTATTACTATTTAGGTGGCATTAAATGCAAATGAAATGTAAATTAACGTAATCTTAGTCTGTACAATTGTATCTGAAAAGGTGGAGTTTGTGTCTTTCAATTTGATAATAAAAGTACTGGGGACATGAGCTAATACTTCAGCGATCCTGATTTGTGAAAGAATTGACTCATTTCAATGGCTAGAGGCAATGAAAAATCTGCACATGTAACTTGCTCCTATTTCTGTAGAAGAGAGTGGAATTGTTCCATGAAAAGAGATAGTGCTGATAAAACTCATTGTTTTTAAGAAGATTGTCTTGTCCCATAAAATACTTTTCATGCTAAATTAAAGTGCATGCTATGTGGTAATCTCCTTCATAACTAAGATCCAAACAGGTTAAAATTATTTCCTGTTGTTAAATGAACAGTAGTTAAGGCATAATGACAAGATTAATTCAAGCAACAGGTACTTCAGTGAAATGAGAACAATTTGGAGTAAGAAAGTCTGCAGTCCACTATAAATGATACCATTTTCTTTATCACCAGAGAGATGATAGATGTGCTCGGTTTCAAGAATTACGCTGGCTTCTATTTAATTTCTCTAATCATAACCAGCAGCAATGGTCTGGTCCTGGTATAGGTATTCTGTAGTTGTAACCTAAATGCCGTAAGAATACATTTGAAGTTATGGTGAAGATTGAGGTATATTTTGACCTCTCTTACCATGTTTTGGTTTGTACTTTGTGGCATTTATCTGCCAACTTAAATTCCAGAATACCAAGCTGAGTTTTCTGTCTTTTAAATCTTTGGATTGTTTATTTGCAATATATGAGAAAAGACTATTTTTTTACTGAATCTTCAGTGATGTTCTGACCTGGACATGTAGTGAGATTTTTCAAATTGGGGGGTGGGGGAGTGTGTCCTTTGGGTTAATTCTCTTTTAAGAAGGAAAATGAAAATATTGTGTTTTTACTGGTGCTTTTAAGGTAGAAGAATAAGTCTTTCTGTTTTTTTTTTGTTGTTGGGGTTCTTTGTTTGTTTGTTTGTTTTGGTTTTTTCTTGCTGCATTTAGTAATACCCTCAATATCGTTCTCCTCTTTGTGCTTTTTGCTGCATTTAGGTTAAGGCTGCCTTATTTATTTTAGCTACACACTTCTAAGAGAAGCTATCTAGTGTCTTTTTTCAAGACAATTCTAGACATTCCGATAACCTGTACTCACTATAGCTCCTGAAATCACATTTCTAATTTGACCAAGGGTCAAATAACTCTCAGCTTTGAAAATTCTGTTGGCTTCTGTTGAAGCCAACACAAATATAAGTGCTTTAACTCAGGTATTGCACCAACATTGTATTATTTTCATTAATAGTAAAATATTTTATTTCTTCTGGTTTTCCTCTTATTTCTGAGCTCTGGGAAGTAATTTTGCTCAAGTTTTCAGGATTGTGTTTCATCCAGAGCTACATTGCTAAGATCACTTTATTGAGTCCATTTCTTAAGTAGAAATCAAGAGCCATATTTATAGTGTTACTTTAAGGAGAATGTTACCTACTACATGAGTCAGCTAAATTAAATGTGAAACAACTGGGAAACCTCTCCTGCTTCTTCTTTGTCAAGCAAGAGAGTGCATTGGAGACAATTTAAAACTTAATTTGCATGTGACCAAAGAATCAGATTTTAGTTATATTTTGGAGCTTTAAGCCAAAATATACAGAAACCAACATAAATGAAGATGTTCAGAGAATAATCTCTCTGCAGGAAAAAAAAAATTCATGCAGGGAATTGTCCAAGAAGAAACTGCTGATTAAAGTTTTGGCTGATGATCACTTTGTGTATGCTTGAACTATGCAACTAAACCCCCTTTCTGTTCAAAACCATCTGCAGGGATTGTATATGGATAAACAAAGACAGATTAAGATAATTTATTAATTCTTTGTCTGCCATCCACTCGTTATTTCCACTAGAAGAGCTATGCTCTTCTAAGCTCCTGACCACATTAACCTCTGAGCACTGAGACGTTTTAATTGGCTTACGAGTAGGAATCTGTTTTCATCCCTATATAAAACAGAAATCTTTCTAAATCTAGTTCGTGCTCATAAATACAGTACCCGGATACTTTCAGTATGAAGTACAACACATTAACTCAGTGCAGATGTGAAGGGAGTTCTGTAAATTAGGTACAATTGTTGCTGTAGCTTCTGTGGACAAAAACTTCCAGTGGGAGAGGACAAGAAGCTGATGTGAAATGTTACTGGGCTTCTCTCTGCTGGCTTCTTGCAGCAGCATGTGTACTTAGACTCTCCTGAGTGAATGGCTGGGCATTAGATTTGCAGAGTAGGTACTCTGGTTTAGCAATTAGCCACAGGAAAGTAAAGCTGTATCTTATGTGGACAGACAGATGAGAGGTTGATTAATTGAACTTCTCCTAAGTGCCAAACGTCGAGCAGCACTGAGAGGCATCCTGTCAATATGTGTTTAACATTATCAGAGAAAGAAAGCAGAGAACATCCTTTCTACCAATTACCTATTAAGGTGCAGTGGAGCACCACATCTACCAGATCTGACTAGGTCTATGAATTAGAGCATCTCAGCTGAATGATTTTATTAGACATATGTCCAGAGTTGAAAAGATTAGGTGAATTACCTACGGACTGGGAAACAGTGGCTGCAGAANTAAGGCTTTTGTCTCTTTCCTTTGTTTTCTTACGTGGAAAGTTTCTGTATTTTATTTTTCCATTCAAGTCTAGGCTCATATGCCTTTACTCCCTAATTGTAATTTCTAACGGAGACTTTTTTTTAGTATATCTATTTAAATATACTGGTATGTCTAACTTATTTCGTAATAAATCCTAATTTAATCTAAATCTGTGAATACCCAACTGCTCATTTTATTATGCCAAAAAAAAAAAAAATATAGTGAGTAGATCTAGGAAACAATATTAATAGATATATCCACGCATATTATTCTAGTGTGCATTAGTATGTGCATGTATTTATACATATAGGTGTGCATAATCTGTGTAACATAAATAATCAGGAGATGTCTGTGTGTATAGGTATGTGTATATGTATTTTATGTCTTCTGTTTTTCCTCTTATTTCTGAACTCTGGGAAGTAATTTTGCTCAAGTTTTCAGGATTGTGTATACATGTAGTTATGTATATATATACAAGCATATGTATACATTAAAAAGGATCATCTATTTCTCACATCACCACAGAATGCAAGACTGTTTTTGAGGGGTAAGGACAGTTCCTGAAAATGACCTGCTGGAGATGGGGAGGCCCCTTCAAGAGCCTCAATTTCAGGAGCATTTCTGTTACATGTCACAGATATTGAATAATTGTTTGTAACTACAGTTTCTTGGAGATGGTAAAATAGGCCTCTCTCGAGCTCTGTTGAGATGATGGCAGTGGATGGGAGCCTTATGACTTTCTTATGTACCCACAATGTAAACCAGCAGAACTTGGCAATGAAGTCTGTGGCTTATTTAACTAAAAGTCAATCTGAAGTGAAGCTGATGCAAGTGTTGATGGCACTTAACTCTCAGATTTGAGCAGCATTTTGAAGATGGCATAATGGCAGCAATGTCAACAGAATGTCAGCAACTCAATCCATGACAGTAGGCACAAACACTGCGCCAGCAATATTTGTGCAAGTGGCAGAACAGCTACCTGCTTGATCTATTTTAAATTGCTATGTTACACATGACACCATTACAGGCAATACACATGTGCTTTGCATGTAAGCACTGCATATCAGTACACCTGCAATGACTAATGAGGTTTTCTGTCTCTTGCTGGGATTTTTGTCAAGAGATTGTTTCTTTCTGTTTCAGTGGCTTTGGAAATTTAATAAACTCAGTATTCCACAATCCAAATTGTTTGGGAACCATAATCAGCATATTCTTCCTTTCTGATAGTTAAATAGTCTTTGATTTCCAGCACTTGTACTCATTTTTCAGTAATGACATATCTTTCACAATAATATCCTCACCAGGTACAAATTGCACTGTAATCTTTTTTGAAAAGCACCATCTCCAAAGATGAACCCACTTAAAGGTCCCTTTCCCAAGCGAAGTGCTGTCTTCTGACAGTGCTTCAAGGGGATTCCTTAGAAAGCATAGTGTTTGTAACTCTCCTGACTTGAAGATTATTGCTATAGGAATGCTATCTCTGTTCTCTCCTGCTAGCCATTAGGTATATTTCTCAAGACCTCTTCTAAACCAGCAGATACTTAGTATGCTTCAACAGCCTGAAAGCTAGTATAAGCATCGCCTCACTCAATGAGTAGACATCCACTCTACTTTCAAGAGAGTAAAATAGCAATGGTATAGTGGATGACTGTGAAACTGCTGCAAGAACAGGCTGGTTTTGTTGAGGATGGTGTTCTATAGTGTACCCTTTGTGATTAGGGAGGGAGGTCTGCCGTAGTATCATAGATGATTTCTCTTTACTCTGCAACTAATCATGGAAAGTACAATAGGTGCTGAATAACAAGCAGTAGAGTTATATTTAATGTTCTGTAATAGCAGTGTTGAATGGTGTGAAAAGTAGCTTTAGAGCATCTCTCCTTTTTCCCTTTCTGTAAGATGAGTTTCTTCCTAATCATGTAAAGGGCTAGTTAGCAACTGCACATCTTTTACAACATCTTATATAATTAGGACTTCTACTTATCAGTGTGAAGATCCCTAGTCACAGAGCAACTACAGCACTGTGCTTTAGTTGATTGGGGTGAAGGGAAACAAGTGGGAGTTGTGTGAAGGAACATGCTCCCATTCCAGTTTAACTTTAATTACAGATAATGTTGAACTGAAAGTGGGTTTATATTCACTTTGATTTACTTTGTTTGTTCATTATCACAGAAGTTCTGTGGCTGGGAAGGAGATGCAAAGGGGATTGAAGTAATTTCCTACATAAAAACTTTTGTCTTTAACTATTTTCTTAACTGTATTCAGCTGTGTGCTTTCAGTGTGGATACTACTCCAATATACCTGTTTGTAGACAGTTGGATTACAAGTGGTTTCACCTGAAACGTGCTCCAGGGTTGCCAGGTTGCAGGGTATTCAAATTAATGTTCAAAGACCATATTAGGAAGACTTTATATCACTCATAATTTTGAGTCATTCACAAGTTTTGGTTGGAGTTAATGGTAACTTTCAGTGTCTATTTTGGAGAAGTCTTATGTAAATAAAATGTATTCTGAAATTACTCTGTAGCTTTTCTATGCTCTTGGAGGACTACAGACTCCTGTTATCCTTGTAAGGTTGCAGACACAAGCACAGCTGATTTGAGTTCTTCTATCCAAAGTTTGGCTGAAGGTATGTTTTTAAGGAGAAGGCAGGTGGATGATTGTCCTAGCTGTGGAAGAGCATGGAGATGCCATTTGTTAAAAGCTGGGGTTTTGGGGTTTTTTGTTTGTTTGATTGGTTTTTTTGTTTGGAGCTATTTGCAGTTCTTAAAAGTAGATTATTCTGGTAAGCATTTCTTTTTTCATCTTGCTAATGTATTTCTCTTAAAGTACATTGGAAACTCTGTTGTTTATATTATCTGCTGTGTCAGATGTTATTATTGAGCGTTAACATCTTACTCTCTGAAAGATGAGTAAGATCTGAAAGCCTGAGACTGCTTAAAGTATGTTGTATTTCTTGGTTTTGTATGTTGGTTTAATGTTGAAGCTGAGGTTGTTTTATTTAAAATGGGAGAACCCTATCCTAGGCTCTGTATATTCTGTCACCCCTGAGGTGACAAGTTGTTAGCAATGTAATAGATTGGAATTAAAATGATCTTGCATTAATGTAATTGAAGTTTAAGGCAGGCAGGAATTTAAAAGCATCCTTTTTTTTCCCAATCTATTATCAATTTTGGTGGTGGATTGACAAACATGGATCCCATAAAATTAGGATGAGTGAACATGAGAAATCATTGTGTTTCATCTTTTTAAGGCATGGCAGTTTGGATGGAAATAGTATCTTAAAAAGCAGGGCACATTTTAAGTAGTTGCAGTAATTGTAAAAAATAAAAAATCTGGTTTGTGGCAACTCTTTTCGTGTTACTGAGGGCAGGGGGAATCTGCTGGCATGCTCTTGGATCGCTGTTCAAGAATCTGTCTTACAGCTAACAGAGCTGCACGACACTTCTTACTAATCATAAAGCTTCTACTGCCTTCCCTCAGCAGTTCTCTGTAGCAGTTGCCATAGATATTAAATAGCTGGTCTGCACTAAACTGATTCTAAATGTCAAGCTATTCAAACACTGTATAATCACCATTTGGGGCATAACAAACTTTCTTTCATAAGTGCTGCTTGTGACATGTTAATTTTGAATGTAATATAGTAATAAGGTGAGTGTGTAAATCATCACTTTGTAGATGCAGCATTTAAGACAGTTCTTCAAAGTAAAAAACACAGTGAATTAGCAGTCTGCATCGTTATGGTTTTGTTTTTCTGATAGTAGTTTAGGGGTTTGGATTTTTTTTTTCTTTGGTTGTTTTTTTGTTCTGCTTTGGACTTTTTGGTGTTTTTAATTTTTTTTTTTTCTGTTCAAGGAAATATGCTTTTGACTCCCATAACTGCAGAGAATATTCAGCTTTATATTGGTGGGTTTCATTGTGGTGGGTTTTGGTTTGTTTTTCAAGGAGTTTGGATTGTTTAACATAGTCTCAGGAGTCCATGCTCCAAACTTTGCCCTCCAGTTGGTATTATGATATCAGTAATTGCTGCCTCATGTTAACATTTATTTAAAGCTGCTGATTTAACATTTAAAAATTCTGAGGTTAATGGATCTGTATTCACAGATCCATTAACCTCAATAAAAACAAATGGGACCTTTAGTGAACTAAAATAAGTGAAGATCAAGGATACATTTTCACTAATACTTACTGATAGCATTTAGATTGTACTGTTAAAATGTCAGGTCATAAAAAGGGCTAGTAATGTAGTAATACTCAAGGTGAATTTCAGTGTTTCAGTCACTTCTGTGACCCAAGATAGGATAGTTTAAGATCAAACAGGCTCAGTATTCTAATTGCAAGATATTCTGGGTGGATTGCTGTGTAAATGGTATGTTATTTGGGCTGAGCTGGGTTTACTTAAAAATGAAATTTGTTTGAATATACATTCATCTAACGAGCAAATTATGATAGTGTAGTTAACTGACAAACATTTATTTTTATATAGGAACTGCCTTCTAGCTTGCAGCACAGGAGGAAGCTATAATACTTAAGAAATTAATAAATAAAGGAGGCAAAACATTTCCTTATAATTCCTTTCTTTTAGTCCTGCCATTTAATCTAACACTGCCATAAAAAAAAAATCTGAGATATAGAAACAATGATTAGAAAAGAACATCCCTTTCCCAGTTTATCTCCTGCATCGTAGTCCAGCAAATCTCTTTTTACAATCAGCATACTCAGAAATGTGGTATAAGTCTTGACTTGAATTAACTAACAGAGATCTTTGCTTTTGTCTACATCTCTGCTGATCTTCAGAACTTTTCCAAAAGAGGGCATCTTTCAAGTTCTTAAGTATGTGTTCATGTACACTAATACACAACTCAGGAAGTTCTAAGTTGCTTAGTGCTGACACCATACAAAGACTTGAGCAGTGAGGCTCTAAAATACTAACAATGCGCATTCATGCTCTAAGTACTATCCTATGTTTTTTATAGTGAAAGAATGCTTAGACTTGTTAATAAAGTAGATTAAATAATGAAACTACATTGATAATACATTGCTTTATTATTTTCAGCATGTAGAAAGGATAGATGGGAAATTGCTCATTGGATAATGTTGAGCATTATGGAGGCAGTTTGGAGCTACACTAGACTGAAATTTAGAGTAGGTGGGTCAATGTAAAGGTATTTTAGTTATATGAACATGTCAACTTTTCCTGAATGGTATTCAAAACCATCTTATTGTTTATATGGCAAACAAATTGAGGAAGAAGGGGCATTTGCAGGGGCGTTTAAACATTTAGAAACCAAAGTTCCAGGGAAAATTGATGTCGCCATCATTATTAATAACGGTTTAGCTTGCAGAGAGTGATTTCCTATTGGAATGGGCTGCCCAGAGAGGTGGTGGAGTCGCTCTCCCTGAAGGTGCTCAAGAAAAGACTGGATGGGGCACTTAGTGCCATGCTCTAGTTGATTGGATAGGGCTGGGTGATAGTTTGGACTGGATGATCTTGGAGGTCTCTTCCAACCTGGTTGATTCTATGAAATATATATATATATATATACACACACATCAGTTTTGGGGATTTTGGGTGAGTGTTTGTTTGGTTTTGTTTGTATGTTTCAGAAAATCAATTAAAAGCACTGGAAAGCCATTTGAGGGAAAATTGAGTTCAGTTCAAAAAATGTGTGTCTTCTACTTCAGGTTTCTGCTACTATTACTGAAGGCTTCAGTGTGTTACGCAGGCAGAACTGTAATCTAAAATTGGGCTTCTCTATGAGCTTGGTACAATTCAAAGTAACCCACATTGTTTGTTTGCTTGCGTTTCTTAAGATGAATATTGATTAGCCTGCACATGTAACAAGAAACAGGTACATATTCAAACTTCATAAGAAGCAAAAGTAAAAAAAAAAGAGAATGTGACAATTTCATGGATGTCACAGAGTTAAGAGCTTTCCACAGTGTTAAGTGTAAACCAAACTAAACTACAGTTGTCAAACGAAAGTACATGTGAGTTTTGGGATTGCTTGTGAACAGTTTAGATCTACTGTCATAGTATGTGTTGATAAATAAACCCAACACTGTTTAAGAACAGAGAAAAGCTATTTATAAAGTACTTCTCTATTTAGCAAAACCAGACTATGTCAGTTTTCTGCTGCTGTGATTTTGTTTCAACTCTACTAAACATCAAGTAGATTGGGTTCTTATGTTGGAAACCAGAATGCATCACCATGTGAATAGAAATGCATTACTCTGTGAATTGGAATGAATTAAGAACACTCTATTGCCCTGTCTATTTTTGCCTTTCTAAATGGTCGTTGTGAGAATTCACTATTAAATTGAGGACAACATTTTAAACAAAATTTACTGGATTCTTTCATCTGTTAAATTTCACTGTAAGTAATATTAGTTCTTTGTAACTGTGGAAATATGTTTGTTTTCTCTAAAAGATACACTTTAAGCATTCACCAATTTGACTGATATGAATGACCCTTAGAAATGCTGGGGTTTCTATGCTGTATTAGTTAGCATTAAAATCTCCAACTTCAGTCTTAACTCTGTTTGAAATGTAGGATTTTTTTAATACAAAAGGCTATTTCTGGGGTGCTCTAACATTTCTTTTGAATTGAATAACTAGCTTTCAAGGTATTTTTAGAATCCCATTCTTAATTCAGGAGCTGTCAGCATGGTTTCCAAATCTAATATTTGAGGCATCAGCTAAATCTTTTTCACTACCTTGGAATCAGGAATAACTTCACACTTAAAAATCAGTCTTCTTGTATATACCTGTTTTCTTATGTTGTTATGACAAGAACGTTTTGAAGCAGTAGTTAATGGAATGCCCATGCCATGACACTTCATCCAGAACTGCAAGGTGAAGAGAAGCAATACTTCCCGGCACACAGCTTGTAATGTTTTCTCCTCTGTAACTAGGCTACAGCCTGTTTCGTTTCCTAAGAGTCTTTCCTATGACTCAAATCTGCTAATAACACACAGCAGCAGGGTAATAAACTTACCATTTTACTTTGGTACTCTTATTAATGGACTGCCTGATGAGAAAATCTGGTATTGATTATTGTCTCTTGGCCCCAGTTCAGCTAAGTGCTTGAGCACATATCCAACATCGAAGAGAGAAGTGTATTAAGTACTTGTGGAGTACTGACACCATCATATTGGGGTGAAACCCAAGAATCTCATTGAACTGTAATTTTAAAATAAATAACAGAGTTAAAGTAGAAGAAAAACATATCACACAGCATTACAAGAAAAACATTAGTCCTTGTCGTACAAAATCTAAGTGTGTCATTAATTCGGGATGTCTCTAGATTACTCTGTCACATGTACGTACTCTGTTGTGAGAAACAATGTAAGAATTTACTTGTAGTGCTGTATTTATGTACAAGCTTGTGTATAAACCCTTGGTTGCATTTTCTCACCCCAAGGGAGGAGTTGGTGCAGACTAGAGCAAGCCACCTAAGGCAATCAAAACAAAGCAAGCCCAAATCCTACCTCCATCCCAGAAACTGAACTGGGTTTACTTGTGCATTTAGATGTATCACTGAGCAGTGTGATATGCATAAACATTTTTTTTTCTGTTTCAAAGAAAAATAAAGGATATTTTGATGTTCAGTCACAGAACATCTCTGTTAAATACAAGCTTTATTGCTGCTTCTTTGCTATCTTTGATTTTTATGGTATACTATATGTTATCAGGAGTATGGAAGCAGAATGCAGTGCAAAGCGTAGATTGTTACAAAGTGTTTAATCCTTTCAGTAACAGATCTGTTTCCCAAAAGTATTTTGAAACGTGTTTCTCTATGGATCTTCAGTACATTTGTCTGACTGAGGCTCTCTATTGAAGAGACAAAAATCCCTGTGTGCTTTACAAGCTTCGTGCATGACTTATGGAATTCATTTTCCTTCATAAAATGAAATTGTGAAGTAACCTCTAGGGAGTCTCTATATAGAGGTGTCCTGAAGCATATTTAGGTTGTCATGGTTTGGGATTTTTTTTTTTATGTCTTTCTTCCTTGCTTTCATTTTTAAAAAGAATTCCATTTTTCCTGGGTTTAAATAGTTTTTCTTGTATTTCAGTTTCTGCCCATTGTTTCTTGTCCATTCTTTTGCTTTGTGTCTGTCAGAATCAAGTTAATTAGGCAATTCGCATAGTGTAGCTCTGTTTCAAGAATGCTGTTGAATTTTTTTTAACTCTTTTTTTTTTTGTGGGGGGTAGTTGTTCAGGGAGATTTCTCTTGCACTTAAGATGAATGCATGGTCTGTCACTGTAATCACACCTCTGTTTTGTTGCTATGGCTTTCAAACATAAAGAGCAGTAGTGAAATATAAAGAGATTTAGACTGTGGGATATCTGATGGTCCTTAATCAAAAGTATCCAAACAGTGCCTGGATATTTATAAGCGTTTTTCTTTCGTTTTCCTGAAAGCTGTTTAAGATATACGAGGCTTTTCATTTGCTGAAGTTTTATACATTGTTTGGGGATACACAATGCCCTCCTAACCCCCAAAAATCCCCAACCAAAATCCATCAAAACCACAAAAAAACCCTGGCAAAAAAAAAACACTTTGAAAGTAATCCGATATTAAGCATATGAAATGCATTCAGAAGTCTGATCGATGGAACACCTAGAATGGGTACTGTGAGCCATTATTCCTTGAACACGATTTAGTGAAGCACAGTTTAGTTAGTGAATTCAAGATGCTGTACAAATTGCTACCAGTGACCTGAAAGCATGCTCAAGTGTGAAATAGGTTATAATGAGTTTTGGTACTTCAGAGTCTAATCTTAATTTGTTTAATGTTAAAAATAATGATAAAATTGGAAGAGATTTATCTAAATATCAAAAGAAATGTTAAAAAAATCTGGTATCTCTCCGTTACCATTAGTTTGTGACAAAGCATAATACAGGAGTGTAAGCCATACTTTCTTCCACATGTCTGTCAATATGTGAGACTTTTCAGTGTAGCTCCCCAAAATGTAAATAATGTATTATTAATATAGGTTGGTAGAGAATTTACTTTTTGTCAAACACATTGGATATTAGAGATAAGATTCTCTTCCCCAAATAGTGCTTGAAAATCTCCCAAAGGAGGGTCTCCTTGCATGTTTATGACAGATAATCCACTCAGATGGCTCCTCTGAAATGGCAGTGTATAAGTTACTGAAAATACCTGTTTCCATTTTTCAGTTTAATTCAGTTCTGGTTGTGCATATTCATTGTGTAGATTCATGACCAGACAGTACGTAATCATATCTTTCTGGAGCTTAATCCAGCTTCCAAAAGCTGATACTGCATGATACTCCATGATACTGCATTGCCTGCTAAGTGAGAGACCAGATCCATAACCTGCAAACATCACAACCTACTGGGCTCTTTGGCATTGTTCTTTGGAGCTATAACATTGATTAGGTTAACAAACTGTGGAAGCTCATCGGAAAGCTTCGTCTACTCATCTGCACACTTGGCAGTGATTTGGTCATCAGAGAAATACTACTGATGACTGACTGCAGCAGTGTTTTAGTGCACCTTTAGCAGTATTTGCCACTACAATTATTTAAGTCATTCACAGTATCATTTGCTGATGAATTACTGTGCCTGGTGTTTGAGGATTTTCTTTTTACTTCACCTTACTAAGTTTGTTCTCTTTCTTGGCTTTAAGTGCTTTACAGTCTGAAGGGCCCAACTCAAATGCTACCATCTTTCCAAATATTTCATAGAGTGAGAACCTGAGTTTGCTATAACTGAAGCTTGATTTAGGACCTGTGTATTTTATTTAGTCTCTATTTACCTGTTGTTTTTAATTGTAATGACTGTAATTCAAGCATTTAAGTCTGAGCGAGATAAATTAATCAGTAAATAAATTAATCAGATTGCATTTCATGGTAATATAATCAAGGTAATATTTCCCTAGTAAAGTATTATCATTTTATAAATTGTTCATGATACCTGCCTGTTTACTTATATATTCATGAATATATTCACATTCAGAAAAAGTATTTCAACAGAATTCTAAAATGGTC
Organism: Psilopogon haemacephalus; assembly: GCA_013396835.1. Lineage (NCBI taxonomy): Eukaryota > Metazoa > Chordata > Aves > Piciformes > Megalaimidae > Psilopogon > Psilopogon haemacephalus. Next base: position 1,287,731 of record VWZI01012593.1, read on the forward strand.
TAATTTCCAGGTTCCTTTTAAGAAAAAAAACAAACCAAAAAACCCAAAAAAATGCCCCAAGCCCCCAAACAAACAAAAAACCAAAAACCCACACCCAAACAATAACACACTATTTAATATACTTTTCTTTATCTCCCAAAACACAGGAATCCGCTATAGACATTTATGGAAAAGTGAAACTATGTTCTTTTTAAAAAATGCCTCTTTTGATATTATTTCTGCTGGTGTTTGTATTTTACAATTCACTGGGTATCCTGGATTCACTCTCTTATGTAAATAGAGTAATAGAGTATGAGCTTATTCATTTCCATTCTGGATTTTTTTATGATCCTAAGTAAGATAAGTAGCCCTCCTTTTCACTCTCTGCAAGCTGTGGAAACTAAATAAAACTAAGCTTATAATGAATCCCCATGTTTTAGGAATATTTCACCAAAAATATTAGGATTATCCTGCTCTCTGCCAAAGAACAGAAGCAGAACAGGGCATTAGGTAGTCTGTACGCTACATCCTAATCATTAAAAAATACACAAGATAAAATGAAATTTAGCAGTGATTCTTCACCCCTGTAATAGTAGCAAATCATAATCAAAAGGGAATGCTGACATGTTGGTTACAGCAGACATTATGTGAGAAACCTTTTCAAATATAAGTGGATAACTGTGTGTTGCATATAGAAGGAACGTTATTCCTGATCTGTCTTGGTGCAAATGACACAGGTGTGCTCATTTTCATCTGACCAGAGGATAAGGAGCTTCAGCTGATATAAATCAGTACAACTTCCTGAAACTCACCAGGTGAATGTTACTGTAAGCAGTGCAGTTAAGCATAAGCACCCCCTGATGATTGTTCCTTAGTATCCCTTTTCCATAAACAAAGAGAATACAATGCTGTTTGGAGAAATGGAAACCACAGTTTGAAAGTTAGGTGTGGTTAGTATTGCATTTGTTGAGTGCAGTTTGTGTGAATGTCATCTTATACTACACAATATTAGTATGTAGTTGTGCTTGGTAATTGCTGTAAGTTTTATGAAAATCTTTCATAAGTAATTCATGCTTATATTGGGTATTTGACACAAACTGGGCTGAGCTGCTAATGTTCAAGGTGTGTGGAAGCTTGCTGTGGTGGATAGTCTCAGGCTGATTCTGAGTCCTATTTTTGTCATTTATGCTTGCTGTTTCTCTTTGCCTGCAGAACTTCCGAAACTATCACTAGTCTTTGCTAATTTTAAACTTATCTTTTAAATAATAGTCTTCAGGATTCCTAGTGCCAAGCTTCTGCATTATTTGAGTTTTGCACATACCTCTGGACTACATTCTAAAAGTTTGAGGAGTCTATGTGTCCTTAAATCTCTGGCGCTATTCTCTGAGTATTGTTCTCTTTTGCTATGACTTCTCTTCTCTGCAGGTGCTAAACTGTTAGAAATGCTTCAGGGAATAAAAGTGGGCCTAGACCTTGCTTTTTAGATCTCTGCTGCTCTCTGTGGCTGGTCAGGAAATTGAAATGGAAAAAGGAATACATATAATATGATATCCAAAGTCATTTGGGAAGCTATTTTTGCTCTCTCATAAGCTACATTCTTAAGATAACAGTAGAATCACTCTGTTGAAAGAAGACAGTGATTGAAACAGATGGATTTTGTTCTCACTGAAGCAACCAAAGGCAGACTCCTTTCATGGGAAAGTCAGCTCTACTCAGAAGTTGAAGAACATGGCAGAATATGAGGAGCATTAAGCTTGTGCAACCTTATTTGTTTCTTTAGGTTCTACTAGCAAGAGCTCAAGCACTAATCAGGATGTACAGGAACTTGTGTTGAAACATAAACATTATAGAAGAACTCTGTGAAAATGCTGAGCAGAGGCTATTTAATTGTTCTATATGTGAAAGATACTTCAGAATTTCAAATGAGCTCTGCTCAGTTTTTGTCTCAATTGTAATTCTTTCACTCTTTCCCTAAGCTACAGAGAGGGTAACCCAATGACAAAGGCCGAGCTGTCCTGAACTTTGAGTTCTGCTGAAGAGACGGTATAAAATTAAAGCCTGTCTCTTGGGTAGGTGAATACATCAAGAATATTATAACTAGCCTTTTGTCTCCATTGAGTAATGAGAGGGAAAAAAATATCAGAACAAACTACTACTGACTTTGTGAATCCATAGTATTTCACATGTAGAACTGTTCAGTGAAATATTGTGGAACAAATAGATAAAGATATTTAAATATTTTAAATAATCTCAAAATGCTTTAGATGAAGTATTTGAAGTATATAGATGCCTAAGACCATGGAAATTAAGAGCTGGGAGTTTTGAAAATCTGACTTGATGCAAACCTGTTAGTTCCCTTATATCTTAAAAATCTGATCTCATTATTATAATATTCAAAGAAGAAAAGTCTATTAAACAATCTCTGAAAGGCTAAATTTTAAATGAAAATGAATAATTTTTATTTTTTTTTTAATATAAGTGGGGCTGTAATATTTAATACATATTTAGTGCATGTTAAATAGCATAACAATTACAGTGGATCCTCCCTTCTTGATAGTGCAGTACATTTACAGGGAAGTCTGCAGGCCAGATTTTTGTTGAAATTATTGCAGTAGTAGAAAAAAATATTTTAAACTTGACCCAAAAACTAAGACTTAACAAAATTTATTTTAAATTTTTTTGGTTACATTTCTATGATCATAAGCAATCTGTGTAGACCCAGGTACTTCCCCTCCTTCCTTTCCCATCCATCCATCTTATGTGTTGAATCCTTGACATACTTTCATTCCTTTAAAAGAAAGTGATGTGGAGTGAACATTCAATCCATTTTGCTATTACCTTTATGAAAGCTACAGTGCACCTTGAGAAGAGCATGCCCGACCCAATTTGATCTTTCATTTCTAACACCATAGCTTGCTGACTTTCTAAAGGATACTCAAGAAAGGCTTATTAGCAGATGTTATCACTGGAATCACCTTTTCTGAAATAAGGAATGACAGGACCATCTGTTCATTTGTTGCTTGATAACCTAAGCTTCTGTGTTGTCCTGAAAATCCTGCTGATAGATCTGTCTCCATGTGGTCACATAGCATTGATCTGTTTGGAGTGGATTTTTGTGGAGCAGAACAGAAAAAAAATGGGAAACAGAAATGCTGTTTTAAAGAGCAAATAGCAAAAGCTTGTGTATTGCACAGGTAGAATTTTCAGTAGAATCACAGAGAAACAGTACCAGGAATAGTACAGGATGACTTGAAATGAAGGATACTGAAGCAGTGAACTTGTACTTGAAGCTTATGGAAATTATGTCTCTTATTGGTTTCTATACCTGAAGGATGTGTAGACGTGTATACCACTGATTAGTGAAGAACTTAAATGCTGCTGTTAAGTCTATAGAAAAACAAGCAGTAAGACTTCAAAATTCTCTGAAAATACAAAACAAATTATGAAATCCCTTTAGGGAAGTAATTGACCTTTTAAAATTATAAGCTCTAGAGTAGAAGGATTTAAGAGTACTAATTTGCAATGAAACAGGTGTGACAGCTTAAGTGATAACTTTTTACAGATACAGTGTAAAGTCTAAGCAGTCTATAATGTTTAACTAGTAATTAATAATCTACAATGTCTAGGAAAAGGTATGTGTAGTTTAAAATTGCTGTAATGGCATTTGCTGCTATCCAAATCTTCAGTGACTCACATAGTCATGGATTATAATTGTATCAGTTTTGACCAAACCTTGTTTGATACTATTTGCATGTTTATATTAAAAGTACAAATTGATGTAGAAGTAGCTTGCAAATGGAGAGACTTTGTTGGATCTTTTACTCCGAGAGTGGAGTGGTGAATGATGGAGTTAAGTGCAAGCTTTACTTTTTATTGAGACAAGGAATAGTGAATTAATCAGTCAAGGACAAGAAATTACATCTAGTCTGACAAAGCATCAGTTTCTTCAAGGAAGCTGAAAGGGCAATAAGAACTGAATTTGAGAAGGAAAATGTTTGGTGTCGTCAGCAAACCATCAAGATACACTTGATCCCATCATCCACATGACTTAAAATGATATTAAATAGTGTGGGGCTCAATATCAATTCCTGAGGTGCCCCACTTGAACAGGTTACCAGTTCAAAAAAGGGCTATTTACCAGCTCCCTCTGGGTGCAGGTTGTCAGCCAGTTCCCCACTCACTGCACAAATCACTTGTCTAGACCATATCACAACTGTTTCTCTAGGAGGAAGTTGGGGAACCATATAGAAAACCTTGAAGAAAACTAGGTAGGCAATGTCCACCAAAAGAGTAGAATTAACTATTGTCAGTTTAACTTGAAAGACATAGCAATATGCTTAGAGCATATTGTAATGATATTCCCAGAAAAATGCAGAGAGGTTTCTTCTCAATAGTCAAAGCAGGGAAGGTGGAGAGGAAGCAAATGCCTTTGCCCAGCAGGAGGTTCTTTACCGGTCTTTAAAATTGCACTGTGAATTCCACATTTGTTCTTTTGTTTATTGTAAGCTCTTTAGGTGATCAGACTTATGGAGAGAACCAGCTGGTAAATATGGCAGTATTCGAGTCAACTAACTGCAGGATATGCAGAGCTAATGAGCACCCTCCTTTTACAGGGTACTGAGGGGAAACAAAAGAGTCATCATGAAGTAAACAACTGTGAAAGTTTGTGTAAATATCTTTTTGCTATCTTTCTCTGAACAGTGAATAAATACACTAACTTGTTTTCATGAACTCCAGATTCTATAACTATCCATACTCTTAGGTTTTATTTGTGTGTTTTTACTTAAAGCATTTAAGGATATTCTGTGCCTTCTTTTTTAAAAGCATGGCTGGTGAAGCTGGTCCCATTTTCCACTCTTGGGACTGGGATAAACTTCAGGTATAATTTGGTTTGATTTTTTGGTGTTTGTTTGTTTGTTTTTTCCCAATTAAAAAAAGGAAATTATTTGATGATTAGACTCGATGATCTCAGAAGTTTTTTTCCATCCAAAACAACATCATTACTCCATGAGAATGTGCAAATTTCCTGCATGTTGACAGTTTAGGCTTCTAGTTAGTACATTATGCACACCATAACTAGTGTTTTATAGCTATAAAGGTGATGAATTCAAGGAAAAATCTTTTAAAGAAGTGATTTACTGTGTGTGAGCTGTCACAGTTTGTTGGAAACAGCTATGCTTTTTATTTGCTAAGATTAGGGAAATAAGTTTAAAGAAAAGCACTCTGTCATTCTATGAGTGCTCATATTCCTTTTGCGTTAGCATTGAGAAAACAAGAGTTCTTGTTTGTTATACCCTTAGATTATGTCAGACTGGAGGAACACCTACCTGTGAAAAAATGTTTTAATTTTTTTTGTGCTCTTACTTCCATGATAAGAGGCTTGGGTTGTTGCTTTTCTCTTCCCTTTGTTTAGTTCAAACTGTGCTGTTTCAACTAGCTTGTGTATCCTTTAGCCTAATGTACCTATTAAATCTAAAATTCGTGTGGCAATGTCAGCTAATAGCATTAGCTAAAAGCATGAGGAAATCCTTAATGGATATATTTGATGTTCTCCTTTAGAAAGGAGTAACAATATCTCAAAGCAGCAACAATCTTCATGTACAACATTTACTTCCATGTAAACTTCTGGCATGACTTCATAGTTTGGAGCTAGGTTTACCAGCAGTGGAGCAGGTAGGGAAATAAAAAGTATTTGTAGGGAAGGATAAGCTTTCACTATGTTTCTGTTTCAGAAATAACATCTGAAATATGTAGGAATATCCCATTTGAATATCTCTAATTAAAATATTCCTCTATTTTTGTTGAAACAACTTTGTATGAAATCATGGTAATCTGCAGTATTACAAGCAACTGAGTTCAAAACAAAAATTAAGTCTTCTGAGTCAGGATGAAAAAAATGTTTGATATGTTGAAAACACTGAGACAGAAAACCTTTCTTGTTAACCTTTATTTGACAGCATTATTAATATTCCTTATAATTTCCAATGCTGAACACAAGGTATAATGTGACTGAAAGTACTGCTGCAAACAACATCAAAAAAGGCTTGATCTCCTCTTCAGTTAATGTGCTCTTGTGCAAAATATGAGCATGACCTAAGGTTTGTCCTAAGACCCAAGGAGAACATCAGGAAAACTCCCTCCTTTCAACCTCAACTTTCAAGGATGAACAATTCCTATGATTAGTGGGTTAAAGTATTTTTTGCCATCTAGAGCCAACAGAGCCTTCACAAATTCCACCTGGCCTTTTAATGTAGAACTGGGAATGTAGGAATATTTTTCATAATGTGGTTAGAAGATGTCCAGGTGTCAGAAAAATGATGGGCTGGATTTCAGTTGTACTTATCAGTGACCTGTGTGACTGTTTTGCTGTCCTGGCCAAGGTGTGATTGTGGCTGGCAAGCTAGAGTTGGGTCTTGATATCAATTTGTCTCTCAAGGTTTTTATAAAAACTCTGGAGGAGATAGTCTGATGGAGTGAGAATGACACGTTTGTTATGTGATAGTGCTTGTTTGTCTTTAAATGTCAGAAAGCTACAGTCCTCTCTATGATAGTATATTCTTATGATTTTACCCTGCCAGAGCAATGTTTCTGTGAGTCCATGAGTCTCTAACAGAGAGTACAGACAGATAATGGCAGGCAGGCAGGCAGATCCTTGTGGCTTACTTATTTGCTGCTTGGTAGCTGCTAACTGACCATGCCTGTGTTCCTAGCCTACTGAAGCTGCATAGTAGAAATTGCTTGTGTATAGTCTTCAGTATAAATTCAAGCCTTTTTGAGTCATGTGAATGTGGTTTAATGGAGTCCAAAATGAATGTCCAAAATGCATTGTTTCATCACTTCTGTGTCTACACAGACAGCTTTTCAGTTTATGCCCCTGAGTTTCCCAGCTACTGGTCATTAGCCTCCTTGGGAAAGAAGACAAATAATTCACATAAATAAAGAGAAGGTGTTGTGCAAGAGTAAAAAACTCCAGAGTAGTATATTCTATCCGTATTCTGACAAAGTAACCCTGCCATCACTCACATTTGAGGACAATGGTTCTTTTTTTGACAGATGAGAATGCCTTTCTCTCAAAATCTGGCATATTTTTCTTTCTGTATGTTACTCAGTACTGTACTATACTCAAGTTTTTGGGGTTTTTTTTATGTCGTTCTGCACAGATTTTTCTCATTTCTTCACAGGTTGTTTGCCATGGTTCTGTTTGTCAACCCATTTTTATTTTTGCTTTTCCTCTTTTATATAATTTTATCTCTTCTTATAATTGGAGCAGAAGTCCTTTAGAACAGGCCCTCTTTGTTGAATTTGAAGAAAAAACAGTGATGAAACACTCAGTGAATTTGATTGACTTCCCAATTAAGAGTAACCTTGCCAAAAATGGCCTTTTGAAAGAATAAAAAGTTTCATGTGAGTTCAGAGAAATGGTTTGAACTGGAGAAAAGGAAGCTGTTCTCAGTAGCATGCTCCCAAGTAGAATTTGAGGATAAATTCCTGTAGCATCAGTACCTGAAAAGGACATATAGGAAAGCTGGAAAGGGAGTTTATAAGGGCATGTGGTGATAGGACAATGGCCAATGGATTGAAACAGCATAGATTTAGGCTGGGCACTAAGAAGTTCTTTACTGTGAAGGTGGTGAGACTGTGGAACAGGTTGCCCAGAGAAGTTGTGAATGCCTCATCCCTGGAAATGTTTAAAACCAGGCTGGTTGAGACTTCAATAATTCTGGTCTACTGAGAGGTCTCCCTGCCCATGGCAGGGGCGTTGAAACTAGATTATTTTTTAGGGACCCTTCAAACTCAAGCCATTCTATGATTCTAAGATCGCTAACTTCAGGGAGGAGCTTTCTGTTTAATTCTTGTTTCTGCCTTAACTTCCTGAGACAGGAGTGGTAGTACATTTGTGTCTTTGTAGGCTGTTTGCAAAATAGACAATTTAGGTTCTCTCTCTTCCCCCCCTGGCCCCCTTTATCTTTCATATTTGTCTGCTCAATTAGTGAGAACACTGTGGTCTAGCAAATAATTTTGTGTGCATGTATGGCATCTGGCCTGGCTAGAGCTTTTAGTTGCCACTTTATTTGCAGTACAATTTTTTTTTTTTTGCTTACAGTTGTACTGATATTGCCAAATCCTGCATACTGTTACTGGTACTTTATTTACCAAAGTGTTTGTTAGTTTGCCCTTACTGATGGGGAGGTCTAGTAGGTGATTCCAGGGTGTAGCCAGTGCTTTGTCCATCTGAGCTCTTATATTCCTTAACAGTCTCAACAATTTTGCAGTATCTTATTAAATTGGGGGAAAAAAATGGTTTTTTTTAATTACTTCTGTGGATCACTAAAACCAAACAAAAATCCTGTTTTCTGCAATGTCTTTAGGCCCAAACTAAATGCTCAGGGCAGTTTTGTCTTCAGGGTTAGAAATGAGCAATGTCCTTAATGCATTATTTCCTAAGGACATTCGTACCACACAGTCTGGCCTATGTAATTTGGCTGTTGTTTTCAAAAGCACAAATGAATTTTCAAGTTGGTTTAAAGCCTGTAAATTGTGCTGCTAATTGGCTTATATATATATATATATATTTATATTTAGAGAGTATAGAGGATAGCTTCCTGACAAAGCTGGTGTGCCAGCCTACCAGGGCTGAGGCTCTGCTCAATCTGCTGTTTACAAATAGAGAAGGGCTGGTGGGAGATGTGGTGGTCAGAGATTGTCTGGGGTGCAGACCATGAAATGATAGTTTTGAATACGCAGTAAAGCATCAACAAAGCATCCACACTGGACTTCCAGAGGGCAGACTTCAGTTTATTCAAAGAACTAACTTGAAGGGTGCCTTGGGGAAAAGCCCTTAAAAACAAATGGATCCAGGAAGGTAGGACCTGCTTCAAGAAAGAAACCTTGAAGGCACCGGAACAGGCTGTGCTGATGTACCAAAAGCAGAGCCGTTGGAGAAGGCTACCAGCCTAGATGTGTAAGGGACTTGTGAAAGAATTAAGGGGAAAAAAGATGACGTATCACCTTTGGAAAGAGGGGATGGTAACTCAGGAAAAAATTAAGTATGTTGCCAGTCTGTGTAGGAAGAAAATTAGAGAGGCCAAAGCCCAGTTAAAACTCAGACTGGCCACTGCTGTGAATGATAAAAAGAAATGTTTTTAGAAATATATTAATGACAAAAAAAGGGACAAGGATAAACTCCACTCTTTATTGGACAACAAGGGGAATGTAGTGACTAGATATGAGGATAAGGCAGAGGTGCTTAGCACCTTCTTTGCCTCAGTTTTCAATAGTAACATAGGTTGCCCTCAGGACAGCTGGCCTCCTGAGCTGGCAGGTGAGGACAGGGAGAAGGACAGCCCCCTGTAATCCAGGAGGAAACAGTTAGGGACTTGTTGAGCCTCTTGGATCCTCACAAGTCTACAGGACCAGATGGGATCCATCCTAGGATGCTGAGATTGCTGGCAGGTGAGCTCACCAAGTCACCCTCATCATTTTTCAAGACTGGAAGCTGGCCAATGGGGTGCCCATCCACAAGAGGGGTCAGAAGGAGGACCCAGAAAATTACAGACCTGTCAGGCAGACCTCAGTGCCATGCAAGATAACAGAACAGAACATCATGACCACAATCACAAGGCACCTACAGGATGGCCAGGGGAGAGACAGGTCCTGCTCAACCAACATGATCTCTTTTTATGACCAGATGACCTGCTGTGGGTGTAGTCATTCTGGACTTCAGCGAGGCCTTTGACAATGCCTGTCACAGAAAACTCCTGGCCAAGCTGGCAGGCGGTGGCTTGGACAAGGGCATTCTGTGCTGAGTTAACAACTGGCTGGATGGACAGGCCCAGAGACTGGTGGTGAATGGTGCCACATCCAGTCAGTGGTCAGTCATGAGTGGTGTCCCCCAGGGATCAGTGCTGGGCCCAGTCTTGTTTAGTATCTTCATTGATGATCTAGATGAGGGGATTGAGTCCACCATTAGTACACTTGCAGACAACACCAAGTTGGGAGCATGTGTCAATCTGTTAGAGGGTAGGAAGGCTCTGCAGAGGGACCTGGACAGATGGGCACAGTCCATTGCCAGGAGTTTTAACAGGTCCAAGTGCCAAGTTCTGAACTTTGACTACAACAACCCTATGCAGAGATACAGGCTGGGGACAGAGTGGCTGGAGAGCAGCCATGGAGAGAGGGACCTGGGCGTACTGGTTGACAGCCAACTGAACATGAGCCAGCAGTGTGCCCAATGGCATCCTGGCCTGTATCAGGAATGGTGTGGCCAGCAGGATAAGGGAGGTCGTTCTTTCCCTGTACTCAGCGCGGGTTAGGCTGCACCTTGAGTAGTGCGTTCAGTACTGTGCCTCTCAATCAAGGAAAGATGTTGAGGTGTTTGATCATGTCTGGAGAAGGGCACCAAGGCTGGTGAGGGGGCTGGAACATAAGCCTTATGAGGAGCATCTAAGGGAGCTGTGGTTTTTCAACCTGGAAAAGAGGATGCTCAAAATAGGCCTCATTGCTCTCTACAACTACCTGAAGGGAGGCTGTAGCCAGGCAGAGGTTGGTCTCTTCTTCCAGGCACCCAGTAACAGAACAAGAGGACACAGCCTCAAACTGTGCCAGAGCAGGTTTAGGCTGGATGTTAGGAAGAAGCTCCACATAGAAAGAGAGCCTGCCCATTGGAACAGGATGCATGGGGAGATGGTGGAGTCACCATCCCTGGAGGTGTTTAAGAGGAGGATAGATGGCACACTTAGTGCCATGGTTTAGTTAATTAGAAGGGTTAGTGATAGGTTGGACTTGATGATCCTAGAAGTCTTTTCCAACCTGGTTAATTCTGTGATTTTTTAATTTATTTTTTTAAACTAAGCTAATGCCTTCTTTTCTCAGCCAACTGAATAGCTCTGTCTACTTTCTCTTCCTTCGTTATAAATAGCAGGCACTGTCAGTGCAGTGTTGAGCTACAGGATGGTGCCTATTGAGCAGAGTACTGCAGCACACAGCAAAGGGAAAGAAGCTTCGAGATCCTTTTCTTGCTTTTCACATTTAATTTTTCAGCTGGTGCTTTAAAAGACATCTTAGAAGGGAGGCGTTCTCAAGCACTTGTTGGGTTCCTCTGCTTGTAGAAGTGAGGCACTGAGAGGAGTAGTGAACTCATCAGAAGGAAGGAAGGAAAGATCAATTATTCACCACATGCAATCAGCTACAAGAAGCATGACTGCTGCCTATCTCTCTGCCTTTCTTTCTTCTGCGCACACACACACTCAGCTTATGCTTTTTGTGCAATTACATTATTTTCATTCAAACAATCTCTAGAGAAACCTGTTTATTTGAGTGTGCTGGAACATTCATCATTAGGGTATTGCATGAAGTGTCCTTGACATTCACTGCTCTATGCCTCCCAAGTATTCCTCTTTAGTTATTTTAATACTTGAGATAAATTAACCTTGATCTTTGTTTTATTTACCTAGAAAGAATAGAATGCACAGATACAGTTCAGAATTTACATACTTATGGATTATTTTTTGATTGTTTCTTCCTTTCTCACCAAACTTTTGTACTTAAACATGATTTTTAAGGGGAGGTGTATAACAGTCTTCAGGTTTTAATGGGGTAAGTCAGAGAGTTGTTCATAATGCACACAGGGGAAGATAACTATGTTTAATTCACTTCTAAATGTTTAGAATATTTTTTCAAAACTCAGAAGTCATAACAAAAGCCTCATAAATTCTTGAGTGTTGGTTTACATACTGGAGGGATATTAGCTCTAAAATAACTTCTTTTCTTTGAAATATTTAAGATTACAGCATCTCTCCTATCATTTTACTTTATGTTGAGTTCATCATAAAATTGCACAAACATTTTAAGAGAGCATTGGTCTCAAATCACTTGGTGGTTGTTGTAGAGAGCTTATAGATTCTGTCAAAATTATATCTTTCATGAGAAGCTTAAAAAGAGACAAGAGCCATTGCTGGAACTTGCACATCTGTAAGACATCCTGCCTCCAAGTCTCCTGCCAAGACTGGGAGTCCTGGAAGGGATGGCCTTTCAAAAGGAACCCAGATCAGGTTAGAGATTGTCCATCTCTTTCCCTATCATCCTTGATAGAAGGCCCTCAGTGGCTGACAAGACATGAATGGAACTCCCTGCAAGTGTCTGGGTACTGTCTGAAGCTGTAGTTAGTCCCAGGAAATCTGGAGGTTAATATTTGTGAGTAAATACTCAAAGGCCTGTTTAGCATATCTTCAGTATAGTTCTGAAAGTGAATCCAAGAATTCTGCCTTTAACAGAAAGGAGCTTCCTGAGTCCATCTAGTAGACAAGCAGTATAATTGACCTCAAGAACTCCTTTCCAGTTCTAATGGTTTAAGGGAATGAGTAGAGAGAAACATCTATAAATATATGAGGGTGGGTGTCAAGATGGAGGTGCCAGTCTCTTTTTGGTGGTGCCCAGTGACTGGACAAATGACAGTGGTACAAGCTAAAACACAGGAGGTTCCACTTCAACACAAGAAGACATTTCTTTATTGTAATAGTGACAGAGCCCTGCAACAGGCTGCCCAGAGAGGTTGTGGAGTCTCTTTCTCTGGAGACTTTCAAAGCCCACCTAGATGCATTCCTTTGTGACCTATTCTAGGTGATCCTGCTCTGGCGGAGGGATTGGACTTGATGATCTCTGTTTATCTGTGTCATCAAACCTCTGATCAGTGTATTGAATGTGCTGCTATATGCTCTCATTCTATGTAAGATTAAATTCTAACATTTGATGACAGCTCTATGGTTTCCACAACAGAGTGAAATGTAGATAGGAATGTAAAATGTTCATTGTGTGATAGTATTTTGAGGAACTGTGACAGTTTATTACAGCTTATGACTATTTTAAATATTATTCATTTAAAAATCAGAGATGTCAGTGTCTGTATTTTTCAGTATATGCCTTACTTAGCAAGAGATGTCAGGGATAAATTGTTTTCTGATTCTTGATTTATATGGATCAGTAACTGTTGCTGTAAAATACCCCAGGTAATATTTATAATGCAGAGAAGTGAAGAAAAGTATCAAGGTGCTGCTCCATGTGAATTGTAGAATTTCCTTGGCAAAAAGTACTTCATGGGTCATAACAGTTAACCTATCATAGCTGTCATTAGGTGATACTTCTCTTGCTTCTCTCTTGTAGTCTTGAAACAAAAGCTTTTCATGTAATGGCAATATCAAATGTCTTAAACCTAATTTCATTAATTTTCTTCTGAAAAAGAAAAAGTTCTTCAAAGCTGTTCCACAGGTTTATGCTTCCCCTTAGAGATACATGAGGAGACTCAATACACATTAGCAAAGACATGTGCTGACGTAATTTGCCTCTTGAAAAACGTGCATGATTTCTCTCTTTTACTGTATCTCATATGCTTTCTCTACTGATGTCAGGGGAATTTGAATATTCCATGATGCTAATTTCTATTGGTAATTTTGACTGCTTTGCAAATGCTGTAAGCTGTGTTTTAAGAACTCAAGTATCAGCCAGGAAACCTTTAACCATTTCAGGTATGATAGTATGTATATATTTTACTAAAAGGAAGCTGGTAACGGCAGGAAAGATTTGTACTAGAGCAGCTCATCTTCAAATAGGAGTGGTGATCAGTACTGCTGGCTTGGCAGAACCCAACAACCTGTGGACTTTCTCATGCTAGAGATATGGTGTAAAATAATTAGGAATGTTAAAGAGGAGATAAGACCTTCAGATGTAGAAATGTTTTAGAAACATTAAAAATGAAACCATTATGCTGTAAATCCTTTGGTACTATCATAACAGCTAGGGAAACCTAACTGAAAATCTGTTTAGTTTGCTTCCATATTTAACCCCAATTACCCTTTGCAGGGGAATTCTTTTTAACTTTTTATTCCTCATCTAATTTTTTAGCTTCTGTAGGTCCTATTTTCCCCCACTACATAAATTGAAACAGGTGCACAGAATTGAAGACATTACAATTAAATGTAATCAAATATTTTAGGCACTAATGAACAGCTCCAGGAAAACAAGTCAAAAGGAAAAAAAAAAAAAAAAAAAAAAAAAAAAAAAAAAAAAGAAGAAAAAAAAGAGGTGCCTTTAAGTGAGCGAATTTTCAAACACCCAAGGCACCATAGGGGCAATTAAGGGAGTCAGACACCAGGACACATACTGGCATTAATTATCTTTGAGTTCAGGGAAATAAAAAATAAAAGCAACAATTATCATAATAAATCTCCACACACTGCTTGTAAGTTGTGCTAATCTACAACACACCTGGGTTTCTGAGATTTAAGGCATGAAAGTGAATACTCAATCAGTTAGTAACGACCTCACATGGAGGCTCATGGGATGTGCTGTGTTACCCACATCTGCCAGTCAGGCAGAGGCTAAACTCCACCTCCAACCACCACAGCAGCTCTATTCTGTGCAGCTCAGAAGTACATCTCTGCAGACTGCATTCAAACTGCAAACATTCAAGGTGCTGCCTCCTCTCACCCTCTCATTTTGTTATACACATAACAAAAATTTTCACAATGGGGGTATCAGTCTATTCTAAATATTTAGGAGGGGAGGGGGATGTTGGTCTCTAATTTTCCTTTCTTCAAGCTAAGAAGGACTCAAACTAAAAGAACAAGTATTTCATGTATGTCATAAAAGATTTTTAAATGTGTAGGTGGAAGGAACAGGAGAATAAGCACTGAGGTAGAGGAACATGCTTTTTTTAAAAGGTACTAAGGATCTTTTTCTGAGTGGAGTTTGAAGCAGTTGCAAGATATTCTTGTTGAAAAGCTATGAAAATGGAATAATGTGGTTTGGACTACGTATAATTAGTGTCTTTAAAGCATTGTCTGGTTGGTTGCATTTGGAGGGAAAGTGTCAATCACTCCAATGTCCACACAATATGTGCAAAAAAAAAATCCCTAGACAAACAGATGAGATTTAGTTTTGTCAGCCAACTGACATTTTTCAGTGCTTATAGTCTTCATCATTATACGTTAAAGAAGGGAAAAAAATATTTATTTATCCATTTTCCTTTCTCAATATCTGCTAATTACATTTTCATACTTGATATAGAAGTCCTTGGAGAATTTTTTTTTTTTTTTAATGTTTAGAATGTATTTTGCACACCACAGACTCCAAGTGTAACTGCTTTGGAAGAACGGGCCAATGAAACTGAGCTACAGCCCTTCCCCTGATAGTGGCATTCTGCAAGAGAGGCCAAAAGCTAAATGTGTGTAGTATATAAGATTCCAGAAGACGTGGATGGCTGGGCCCAAAGAGTGGTGGGGAATGGAGAGTTTAATCCAGCTAGTGGCCAGTCACAAGCGGTGTTCCCCAGGGCTCAGTATTTGGGCAGGTTCTTTTTAGTATCTTTATCAGTGATTTGGATGAGGGAATTGAGTGCAATCTCAGTAAGTCTGCGTGTGACACTAAATCGGATGGGAGTGTTGATCTTGAGGGTACGAAGGCTCCACAAAGAGATCTGGACAGGCTGTATCAATGGGCTGAGGTCAGTCATGCAAGATTTAACAAAACTTAAGTACATTGTGCTGCACTTCTGTCACAATAACCCCATGCAACACTACAGGCTTGAGCTGGAGTGACTGGAAAGTTGCCAGGCAGGAAGAACCTGGGAGTGCTGGTAGAGAGCTATCTGAACAATTCAGCATTCTAAGGAAATTATGGTTAGGTACAAGTCCAAAGTTAAGGGTTATTTCACTATGTATTAAAATTGAGGAGTATAATTTTTTTGTGTTTTGCTATGCTCTGAATGGCACTGCTCATCATACACACAAGTCTTTCAAATTCATGTAATTTTGTGACTACAGCAACTCCAGTGGGAAGAATTTGAGGGTTTAAATCCTCTGATGTAAGGAGGGAAACAAATCCCAAACTTCTCTATCTTGCCTTAGACGAGTACTTGAACTTACAAGAGTTAAAATGGAGAGGGCAATCACTCTTGAAGGGAAATGTGGTCTGCTTAGTATTTGCAAGGCCTGTTTTGCAAAAACTGGCTTTAAGTTGTAACCTAAAAGGGAGAAAAACCTACCAAGCAATATTGAGTCCGAGCTAAAGCCTGCTGATGAGGTTTGCAGGAGTAGCATCAGCAAAATATTTGTAGAAAGAAGCAAGCCTCACTAACTTATCCAACATACATGCTTACATAGCTCCCTGCTCTGGGTGTGAGGTTTTGGGATATCTTGGGAATTCTGAATGATGCAAGAATTTTCTGTGATCTTTTCTCAAAGCACCCATCTGTAGCAAACATATGGGACAGCATTCAAATAAACGCAATATTTTAGTAATTTAATGTCAGCTAAAGGACTATGTTTTCATTTGCTGTCTGTGACTAGTTCTTTCATTTATTTTAAAATAATTATATTTCAAAGGTTTCATATATTTACAAAACTGTTAAAAAAAATTGAAATTCAAGCCCCACTAAATGCTACTGCGGCTCAGATAAATATATTAACATGTACATATTGGATATCCTTTTCATAGTATCAGAAACATCTGCTGTTGGTTTGTGCATGTATTTTAGATAATTTTAAAACTAATAATTTTTCCACATTAATTACAAAATCCAATTATT
The DNA here is from genome assembly GCA_013396835.1 of Psilopogon haemacephalus. NCBI lineage: Eukaryota > Metazoa > Chordata > Aves > Piciformes > Megalaimidae > Psilopogon > Psilopogon haemacephalus. The sequence continues at coordinate 1,304,289 of VWZI01012593.1, forward strand.
TTTCTACTGTCACATAACATTTTATTTCCAAAATATTTGCTTCATATTTTAGTAAATCTTAATCTGAAACTTTCTTACATTTCATTTTGAAGCTTCCCAATCTCTTCAAATGGCATTTCAAACCGATTTCTGCAAATGAGGCAACATGTCATGAACAGATCAGTGTGTAAGTTTCCTTGCCTGTGATCTTTCCTAAAGAACAGAAAGACATGGGTTGGCTTGTTTGGACTTCTGGAATATCTGGAAGGGAAATTCCATAGGAAAAATTCTTCCTCAGAAAGACCAAATCTTGTTTTATGTCTAGTGGATTTAACCTGCAATGCCTTTAAACACTCCCAGTTCCTAGTAACAAGATTAATATGTGTGCCCAACCTCCAATTACACTTCAGTGTTACCTTAAAAAACTTACACTTGATTCTAATTTTCAAAATCTACATATTACTTTATTATTCATGTGCATGCTTTAAAAGAAAAAGTGCAACAGCTAGACAGGAACATTCACATTTTAAAAGGCTTGCTTTGACTTTCATTTTCTCAGGCTTTGGTACAAGAATAAGGCCTAGCTCTAATCTTCATCTCCATTTTGTAAGATGTTAGCATGGTAAATAATATTGAACTTGGAAAAATATTCTAAAATTAACTAAGCAGTTATTAAAATTCATATCTTTGATCTTGTCCACTTCATATCAAGGCTCAGAATTAATATTTAAGTAGGTTTCATATTTCTGTGTAAGGCTCTGATTTCTTCCCTTCTCGTGTACTCTAATTAAAACAAGAACCCCCATGTCCCCATCCCCCCTCCCTCCCCCCAGTTATTATTATAGGTGTGCTAATCCTTGCTCTGTCTACTGGAAATTCATTTTTTGCAGTTCCACACCACCTCCGCAACTCATTATCAAATAAAAGCCCATAAGCTCTCTATGCAGGCATAAGATTATGATCACTGGTTTATTGTTGATAGTATTAATGTCTGAGTGCTGCTATTGATAGATATAATGTTGCTGCAGATTTGCTGTAAAGAAATCTTTATTAATAGTGTATCCAAACATAATGAAAAATCATGAACTTATCTTCTCATGCTGTTTGCTTTCATCTAGATCTCAGCAAAGCTTAAACAAAGTTTTTATGCCTCAGCAAATAAAGTTTTTCAGCTCAGATTTGTTTCAAGAGTGAAGCAGTATCTCAGGAAGAGGACTTTCTCACTTACAGAGAGTTGTGTCATTCCCCACCCAAATTCTTTGACATACTTTTTTTTTTTTTTTGTCATAAAATCCTACGTCTTGGCTGGTGATTTCATTATGGATCTTTGCTCTAACAAGAACCTATTTGATAATGAAAGTCCCTTTCTAAAATTATCAGTGGTAGAACTACAAGAGAACATGTGAGGAGTGCTGTAGTAATGAAATAAATTAAGCTGCTTCTCCCCTGGGATATTTTGGTGCACATATGTGTAAATTACAAACATTGGATTTCTTTGGATTAAAGATTTTATAAGCTCTCTCTGCTCAGAACCTTCTTAGTAGTTAAGTTTCATGAATCTGTAGTCTTCAAAAGCAATGTGGCTGGTGGTGGCTGTAGTTTTGTTTTTCCCATATGATTTACAACTTCTTTATATTCAAAAGTTATTGGCCTGTTCTGGGCATGAAAATGAGGTGAAGTGCATCCCTATTTGAAAGCAACCACAGGTTTAGACATTGCTAAAGCAATGAAAGTTGTGGGGAAGGGGACATGTACTATACAACATACTATCATTTTCCCCCATAACTTCAAAAAATATCTATTAACTTAAAAAAGAAAATATGCCTTCTGGAATCATGCTGTATCTCTTATTCCCCTGCTGATAAAGCTTTATTTTTTTTTTATCTAGTTCATGGCACTGAGGATGCTTTTGATCATTCCTTTAATGTACACTGCTTAGGGTTTAATGGGGTATCTGAATCAAGGACATTGTGTATGTGAAATGTAATGTGCTTAATAAATTGGAATTTGTATCTAAAAACATCTAAGGCAGTAAAATGCTGGTTCGAAACTCATGGAGGACTGAACTCTGAATCCAGAGAATTGCATACATAACAAATTGTATGCAAAACTCATTTTTGCACTGAGTATTGTATCCTAACCATTAGATCAAATAGGATTTTTCAAACAATGAAATAGGTAGCTGGAAATAGTTATTTCCTTCTAAAACTTGTCTTTCCACTTAAAACCATTTGCACTATTATTTGCAGGTTGGTCTCTAGCACTCTGGCTCACACATGTTGTTTTAAAATTGAGAGTCCAAGGGCTAGAAAGACAGCTATTGAAATACTTTGAAAAACCCCCATTCTAATAAAATGAGAAATCAGCTTTTAGAAAAGGGCAGAGGGAAAGAGAAAGGTCTGGCAAATAACAGAATAAAAGCAATCTTACATTTTTTTATGAAACTGTGCAGCTTATTCATTTCAAGTAAGTGTCTCAAAGCGTCCTTTTAAAATATCACCAACTGCTAAAATCGAATCCTGTCATTTTACTGTAGTAACCCCAGCTTTGCTTATTGCATAATTGGCTTGGTTAGGGAGCTGACTTGTAGGCATTTTACCAGTAGCCATTCTTATAATTTTTAAAATAAATCCCCCAGCTTGAGTACTGTAAATAATGAATGACAAATTGCTTGGTAAGTCAATATTTAATTTAATATACATTCTGGGGAACAAACATTTTACATGCAGATATTACCATGGTTCTTGCTTAAATTGAGGTAGTTTTTGTTTATTTGTTTTATAAAGGCAGACTATAACTACTGTGAAAACCTTTCATAATACATGAGACATTCAGCCATAGTTACTGAGAAGCTCAATCCTTGACAATATAAAATATTAGTTTATTTTGCCTTGATGACAAGACCTATGTTTTTCTATATGATGAAATTTCAATTTTCCATTTTTTTATTAGTTCCTAAGCAAAATTCATCTGTTCTGTACCTTAATATATGTCAAGCAGAAGCAGTAGCAACATGACATCACTAAATTTACTTAAAAGTAAAACAAATCCAGACTTCCTTTTCTTTACAAATCACTTGAAAGATTGTTATTAAGCATTGAGAGGTGATGATATCAAACAGCAAGTCCTGAAATCTTAAGGAGGGTTTTAGTCTGCAGAAGACCACCTACAGCTACAGTATCCTGCAGTAAAAGCTTTTACTCTTAACAGGTTAGTCAGTCAGCTCAAGTTTTTCTTCAGTATTAACCAAAATCCTTCCTATATTTTAATAGTATATTCCCCAAGAAAGGGAAAAGCAGGACAAAGATGAATATAGACGTTTTGGTAAAGAATTGATTTTTAGACACAGGAGCAGGAAGAGCAATTTCTGCCTTGCCTTTCATGCCGACTACTTTCAACACAGAAGCCTACTGCTTACAAAGGGCCCAACTAATTAGGGTTTAGTTAAGCAGAGTACTTAAAGGCTGAAAAACTGAAAGAAGTCTATGCAAATAACAACCTAAGGTGCTGTAGAAATCTCTAGGGAGAGTTAATCATCCTCACATGGAATACTCAGCTGTAACTCTGCTGAGTGGAGAGCTTTAGGAATATCTAATTGGATATGCTGAACACTGTTTTAAAGGTTTTTTTTCTTAAGACACTGTCCATTTCAAATGGGGAGAAAATAGGTTCCAGTCGTTGCCTCAGGAAACCTATCTTTGTAGTGGTGGGACTTAAGTTGTTGTTACCAAGCCTAAATTAATTTCTTTTGTAGGTTCATATTTTCCTAATCTGTAGGGAATTGGTAATTTGACTGGTGATCTAGTTTCAACAGAGTAAAACACCCTTCAGAAAACCTTACTACCCAGAGATTAGGACGTTCTTTGGAGAGACAGGAGATAAGAATCCTGAATCCTTACAAAAGGACAGAACTGAGTTGAAGGTCTGCACATTCTCAGCGAAACGTTGACTTGTTGACTGTAAGGATGACTCCTACCACCATCTCCACCTGCTTTTCTAAATAAAGCTGTTATGTCTAAGCTAATAGATACTTTTTTTTTTTTTTTTCTTTCCTAGGGCATGTTACAGGTAAGCAGTGGGTGTGCCTACTCTTCCTAGCTGCCTAAAGGAGACAGCAGTACAAGTTATTTTGTGGGTTTGTTCTGGGTAGAGAAGTGAGGTGAGCACCAAGGACTGATTGCTGTATTAAATCATAAAAACTTTGATATTGTTTGGTTCTGGTGCCAGTGTACACTTCAGTAAATATTTCAAGGATGCACCTCTGCATGTTTTGGGTACTGAAATCTATATATTGGTCCAGCATTAGGAGTATGCTGAAAATATTTGCAGTTGCCAATGAAGACCAAAATTAATCACATTGGAAAATACAAAGAAGTGGAAGCAAGATTGATTTTTTTTTTTTTTTTTTTTTGTAGGTAGCACATGACAAAATATTTTTCAGTAGTCATTCAGACAGAAAAAAAAGTTCAAGTTAATGATATGGAATGGTTAGCAGTAAAATTCTGAAGGCAGTTTTGCAATGGAATATGATTACCAATATGTTATTTTTTTAAATATATGTTTCTGAAATTATTTCAGTGCTCTCTTTTTCCAGTAAATATTAAATCATCCAAATTGACAATGCTTCAGAATTACAGCTGGATTTCAATATCTGAAGGGGTCCGACAGGAAGGCTGGGAAGGGACTGTTTAGAAGGGCTTGTAGTGATAGGATAAGGGGCTGTGGTTGAAAATTGAAGCAGGGTGAATTTAGATTGGACATAAGGCAGAAGTTCTTCTCAATGTGGAACAGGTAGCCCAAGGATGTGGTTGACGCCTTGTCCCTGGAGACATTCAAGATCAGACTTCGTGTGGCTCTAGGCTGTTGGAATTGTCACTGCTGACTGCAGGGTGGTTAGATAAAATGACCTTCGAGTGTCCCTTCCAACTCAACGTAATCTGTGAATTATTAATGGTGGTTGTCACCTACGTGGAGTTCTTGTCAGAAAGGCTAGAATTTGGTTTTGAAAAAAACCTTTATGATATCAAGAAATGAATATAGAAGGTGGAGTAGTTACAAGACCATAAATTTTCCATAAATTTTCATGCAAGGTGAACGGTTAAAGTATTATGTAATACCAGAAGGCTTTAGTACCAAGGAAAACTTATGGTATTTTGCTTAGTTTTAGGGTTTGTGTTGAGGTTTTTCTTGGTTGGTTCTGTTTGGGTTTTGTTTTTTGTGGTTTTTTTTTTGTTTTGTTTTGTTTTTTAACATCACATTCAACCCCAGCTTGTTTTTTCTTCTAAGGGCAAGATTTTAATTTCACTTCTACCTTCTGAAGGGAAAGAAGCTTTATACCAGCATAGTTTTATGACTGGCCTGGGGCAGCAGAGTTTATTTCAACCAATTAAAATAACAATTACTGTTAGAATCACTAGTAGGACACTCTTTACTAGCTAGTTCTACGACCCAGATGGTAAGATAAAAAACATTTAAGTTTCAAATCACTGTATCGTACTGATTCTCCCCTCTCTACAAAACATTTTTCAATAATATGGTACAAAACTCACTTCATTTACATGGTGGTTACAGGTCTACTTGGAGTTAAATCTCATAATAAATACCGTTTTAAACCTGCTTTCTAAACATATAGTAAATGTGTTGTTGGGTTTTTTTTTCCAGTGTGCCACATTAATGTCTCATACTGAAATGTTATTAAATTTTGGGTATTCTGATTGCAAGGGTATTTTTCTCCAGCTTTGCTATTGCTCTCTTAATATGTAGCCAATGAAGTTGCATGTCACAAGTCTAGAAGGAATCTCACAATCTTGTTTCTCCTTCACAGTTCTGGAATGTTTTTCTTTCTGGGACAATAAATAGGCTTTGGGTTGTTATTGGTCTTTTAAATTCTAATATTATTCAAGAGACACCTTGAGTCTGGGTGTCTGCCAGTCATCCATTCCCTGAAGTAGATTTAGAAACTTTCCACAAATAATATTTGCTCCATTACTGTTATGTCTATTACTTCTTTTCAGCTTGTGAGATGACTTCGGTGTTCATGTACTGATTTATGGAAAAGTTCTTAATTCTGGTAAACCCAAAATATTTGACCATTGAGGCTTAGCTGTTATTTGTCCACCTGACATCCCATGTCAGTAAAACAGGAATTATGTATTTCAGTCCAAGTTCCTTGGGTATAAATGTAGAGTCATTACAGTAATGCTGGTGCTATTACTCTAAGTTTGCATCTAAGCAACTAACAATCTTATGTCTTTGAAATAGACCAGCGGGTTTTTTTTTCAGTTATTCAGCACAAATTCCCTCTTGCTTTCCATGAACACATTCTTATTTACAGCCACAATTTCAGCACCACATCTGCCAATACAAGTAAACAAATTTTAACACAAATGTGGTCTCATAAAACTGCGTATCTCACAGTAATACTAATTTTTACATTCTGTATATTTGCTATTTTTTATTAGTATAGTTCCTTTTGGGAAGAAGAAGACAGTGGTAAATGACCCTTATATAATCCTCTCCCCATTTCTGTTATGATAGTGTTGGTGGTTGTCTTTTCAAGCAAGACATATTTAGATTATCTCAAACATAAAAGGTTTGTATAAAGGATTTGTTCCATTCCTTCATATAGTTTTGGACAAGAAACACAATTAGCTGTCAACTTTTTTATGAGGAAGGAAAATATTAGATGGTCCTAGGGTTCATATTTGCTATAGTTCTCCTTTATATAGGAGGTAATTCCAAATAGATATAGTAACATAATCTATTTATGACATAGAGAACTAGCAATCCATTCACATAGACTAATTTCCCCACCCCCACTTTTTTTTTTTAATAGCTTTAAATAAAAACTCAGCAAGTTTGTCATAGCTGCTTGTATGAGTTTGACTTGTATTACAAGACAAAATGTTTTTCCTGTACTCTGATACAGACTTGCAACCTTGTGGATGTCAATAAACTTATCTTGTGGCTTGTAGGCACAAAACTATTAGTGATGAATACAAAATGGATGAAGCAATACTGGACAGGGAAGAAAAGTCTTAGTCTAGGTTAATAAGAGTGTATTTGTACCATTTTCAGCCAGGTCCTGTTTAAAGAGAGGATGACGTGGTCAAATCTTAACACACTGTGCAGGCTGCACAAGCCTTTGATTCTTTAGGCTGGCAAGTCCTAAGCCCTCAAGAGTGTAACAGATGCACAAGGGACCCAATCTTGCATTGGCTTTCCATAGACTGCTGTGCCTAATGGATTTCTGGTTTTCCACATAGAGACAGTGCTTACATTGTGGGATCACAAAGGCCTTGTTCACTTAGCTTTCGGGTAGTCTAAACTTAGTAGATGTGTGACATCTGCAGCCTTCAATTTTATCTCATGTGTTTGCATGATTTTAATTTAGGTAGCAGCTCATCCAAACACAGTCATCGATGTACACGATCATTCATAGGGTGTATATGTGTGCTTTTGTCTTCAACAGCTAAGAATACAGCAAAAAAAGCAGCTTCCCTGAGAGTGACTGAAGTGTAGCATACCTGCCAAGAGGGAAACAATACCTCCTGGTTCCTCTTTACCTGAAATCTTTTGCTTATTCTGTAGGAGTTCTGCACTGTATGCTGCTATGAATGAGCATTGCTGAGGTATAAAATTATATTCTAGAGAGAAATGGAGAGGCTGGATATACTCAGTGGGAGGGAGGAGGGAATGATCTGGGAAGTAAAGCAAAGAAGAAAAGGGCCAGGCATAATGCTCTAATTAGCCTTGTCCTGCTTCTACAAAGCTGTCTTTACATCTGAGCCATCTGCTGAATAATTTGAATCACCTCCTTGATACTGGACTGAGTTTGGGAAAAACAAACCATTTCTTAGGAATTTTAATTCCTATTGGTTTGTCTCATTTGCAGCTTATTTCAGAGTGCCACTGATGCTCACTAGCCAATTAAGTTTGAGCTGAATCTGTACAGCAAATGTAGCTTTTTATCCAGCTGTTAGCATAGATGCTTTGCTGTGTCCTAATGGTCTCCCATGTAGATTGGTTTTGCATTTGTATAATAAAAACTTCTGAAGGACCAGCAAGTTGATCCTTCAGCAGTTGTCATCCTGCATACCACAGCCACAGGACTTCCTTTTTAATCTGTACTTTGATCAAAGTTCTGAGTTTCAAAATGTTCAAAGTCTGTAAGTGTACTCTACCACTCGGTAAACTGCTAAACTCACAATATTAGAAGTGTACATGCTTAGGATTCTGGATGTTCTTTCACCTTTGATGACTAGACCAAGATGACTTTGTTATTAAATTTGTGTTTTCCATAAGTGAATCACAACTAAACTATCTAAATAAAAGACCAAGATATTGCAATAACTTATCCATGCAATGCACTTATGTCTGTTTAATGTCTGCACTCAAAATCTCTTCCATGTTGTTGGCAGACTTTCCTGAAGTTGAGGAGCTGTTCTTAAATCCTTCACTAGGCCTGAAATTTCTGCTCTGCCACTTGGTGAACCACAGTGGCCTTTCTTCAGGGACTCAGGGGTCTGAATTGTCTCCTAGATGGAATTATGATTTTTTTTTTTTTTAAAATTTTTTTTTTATTAGAAGACTAGAGGTTGCTTTCTCTTTTCCAAATCTAGTTTGACTATCCAAATCTTGAATGTGGACCATAGGGCTGTCAAGCTTCTCAAGTGAAGGTACTATAGACTGAATATACTTTTGTCAGTTTCTCACTTTCTCTCCTAGTAAATATTCATAAACTTACAGTTGAAGTCTCAGAAGAGGATGGAGCTCTTACTCCTGCCAAATGTATAGGTCTGGTAGCTAAAGTATGTATACTTTTTTTTTTTTTTTTTTAATCTCTTATTTGAAAAATGAGATTTCCGCACCCCTTGCCTTTGGTACTCAGAACTTTACTGTGTTATCTTGGCTACCTAAACCTGGTGACCCAGAAGTGCTGCTAAAGCTCAGAATTCTTGCTGTAGATAAACTGCTAGCCTTTTCTTTTATCAACAACAAATAAAAGCAAGAACTACAAAATCCAAAAGTGAGTGTATGTGAAGTACTTTTACCAATTTTACCAAAGAAATGAATAAACCTTCTAGCTTATCTCACAAATTCAGTTATTGTTCCATCTTTTCTACAGCAATAACTTTAAGCTTGAGAGACATAAATAAGTTTATTGTGTAGTAGAGATTTCACTTCTTTCTTGTAAATAATTGTCTATGTTATTGTCAGGCCCTGGCAGTTTTTTAATTTCTGGTGTTCTCTTGTATTCTATGCTCTGTGTCTCATGAAAGGCAGAGTAGTAGCCATTTTCCCCATATGTTCTTCCTCATAAATATTTGGATTTGTTAATGTTGGCAACATTCAGAAATGCTAACAACATAGCTGCTACTGGTTATAGGCAGTTTTATTTAAATGCAACTTTTGCTTTTATAGGAAGGAGGGTTAACATTTCTTAGTGAGCTGTTACATGGTATTTTTCTACCAGAACATTGAAGATGATGTTTCTTTCTGCTTTCTTTATGGATGATCCTGGATAGGCTGCTCTATGTTGTCCTCATAATCCACAGGCTGTGCTTTTATCTCATTGCACTGTAAAATAAATGGCATTTTCAAGGCAAAGAATCTTTTTGTCATCCATTTCTCTTTTACATGTAAGGGTAAATGGTAGAGTAAATAGTGTTTAAGATTTACTGGAAAGAACTGCCTCAAAGGTCTGTGGTAATACTGAACTTTGTGCTGATCATGCCTTTGATATTAATGGATCCTCCAACTGCAGCAGCAAGCATGCAGCAGTGTTGCAATAATTCCTTTATACAACAGTACTGTTTAGGAGCAGAAACATTATTCTTATTTTCCTAACACAGTTTTCATCAGTGAATATCTCTTGTTTTGGAAGCTTTACATAGCAGTGTTTTGCTATCTATATGAAGAAAAACTTTCTTTTTGTAGTTTTTGAATGTTGGTTTGTTTTTTTTTTCTTTCAGTTGACATTAGTGTTATGGTACTTTTTGGTAGTGTAACATTTAATGCTACTACTTCCACACAAAACTAAGGTAACAACTTCTTTATTTTCAAGTTTGAGGTAGATTTTGGCAAGAGGAGCAGATTCCATGTAACATTCCTTATGGGTTTTATGTTCCAAAGTATAGATATTGTAATTGATAGTAAATTACACTGTGTAGTTTGGATAAAAGTTGTTCTTATTAGAAGATGATGTATGCAATATAAAAACACAATGTATGTATTAGGGTATGAACATTTCAAATTAACATTTGTGCATTGCTTCAGATACCAATGTCGCAGAAAACTTTTAAATTGTGGCCTAGAAAGAGTATTTATCTATGAAGAGTAGTCTGCCATGTTACAGTAGCAAAAAAAAAAGAAATGCCTTTTAATTATGGGTTTATAAATCACAGCATATTAGAAGTAAAAAATAGGGCACCTGTCACGGTACACCAGATGTATATTGCAGTGACTCTGGGTGAGGCCACGCATTTGAGCATTTCAATAAGATACCCACAAGCACTATCATCAGAGGGCATGCAAAACACTGGATGTTTTTACAGCAAGTTTTCTGTGACCCTAACTTTCTGATTGTTCCACAATAAAAGTCAAATTGAAAATTTAAATAATAAATGCAGTCATTTTTTTCATTTTGGTGTTTCCTTGTCTTTTCATTTAGATGTAATCACTGTAACGACAGACTGAGGGCAAACGAAATTAAACCAGTTGGGTGAATTAGCGCAGCAAGCAACGGTTCACAAGAGAGTCTTTATCTGCTCTTTCCACAGACTGTGTGCACATAATTGCAGGTAAGTGCACTGGCTACATTTTCTTCAATAGAACAATTATTATAGAAATTATAATTAAAGGTCTGATATTATACTCATGACTAGATATTTGGGTCAAAATTGTACATGCACTAGCTTGAAGCCTGTTCTAAAAATGTATTTGATTAAATTTATATTTTATTGCATCCCTTAAGGGATATGATTATGCAGCCAAAATTACTCAGTTAATTTCAAAATGATGCTTATAAAAAATGGCCATTTTTATTAAGTATTCCAGACTTTGAGTGCACTGGTTTTGTACTGAGGTATTATGCAAAGGAAAGTTTTCTATATGCACATCTCTACGTATTACAGCTCTATGCTTCTCAAGTTTCCCCCGAAAGGTATGTGTGTACCAGAAGATAGCTGAAGTATTTAAGGCCTTGTGAAAGGCCATGGCAGAATCCAGCACCTAATTACCATGTGCAACAACAACATTCTCTTGCAGATATCTCAGTGCTGTTATTCGCAGTGGGAGTGAAGGCATCTATTAGTCTGTGTAAAGTACTGTATCAGTTGTCACAATGACTATCAGTACAAGATCTTATTAATCATCACTGAAAATGCCAAAGGGGAAGAGGACTAACACTTTAGAAAACCACCTTAATTCAGACCACCTCTTGCTAAATACAGAATAGAAGGTGAAAGGTACTCAATGGGCTTCATAAAGACACATTTTATGATAGTTTTATATAGCACCCAAAGTGCAGATTTGAACAGTTCCTTGCTTGCAGAGACCAAATACATGTGAGGATTCAGTAGATAATACAGTCAGCTACTTAGCTAGTGTTCTACTAAAATATGTTAGGAAGGCCTTTGAATCTGTAAAAGAAGATCTGCTAGAGTAAGAATGTAGCAGGTGACATTTTCAAGTGTGAGCCATCAGCTAGCATTTTCAGTGCATGTCTCAACTTCTAAATGTGCAGCAAGCACATCTGTGGTTTCTGGAGGTACTGGATAAGTTCAGTTTTGGTTTTCTGATCCTTTTTTTTCTTTTTGTTTGGGTGCATAAATGTATTCCTTCTTTATAAAAGATGATAACAGAATGTAGAATAGATAACAATGAATTACATAAAAATTGTTTTAAAGGCTAAGATGTCTCTTTGTATGCATTCATAGCATCAGCCAGCACTATCCTTTGATTATCTGGTGAGTAGACTGCTCTCTAAGAACACACATTTATTTCTTAACCTTCTCCAAGCTAGCACCACCAGTATTCTATAGCTACATTTTTACTAGTTTACAGTCTCACAAACTTTATAGTAACTCCATAAAGAAGGAAGATTGGAAACTAGTACTAAAGAATGAATTGCAAGAAAATAAGAATTCTGATGACCTGAATTCCTGATTATGCACATCAGCTCCTGTTGTTGCAGATGGAAGACTACAGTATCTACATTTAGAGATGTGTAGGTACCTAACTCCCGTTCAATTCAAATGAGAATTAAGCTCCTAACTACCTTTCTTAAGCTGGGATAAAGTGATCTGAGCAACATTCAGTGTCATTAGTGTGGAATTTCTGTCTGCTTCAATGCAATTATTTTGCATTTACTCTGTCTTAGTAACAATAAAACTCTGGCCACAGTTAATTTGTTGTCCGTAAATGGTCTGTGGTTTTAGACTTTGGAAAGAGAAATCTTCCAAAAGAAACGCTGCTGAGAAAGCGTATTCGTGATCTGAAGAAGAAACATTCTTCTGTAAGATGTATCCCCACGTCTTGCTTACATTGCTTGCAGCAATTCCAACCGTTACTGCAGAGTCGAACTTAGAATGCAGAGGGAGCAATGTGTCTATATATTAGTAAGGCCTTTCATTAAATCTTTACTTTTAAAAATAATTGGTTCTTTTAATCTATAATGGAACATGGAGTTACAGGCTGTCTGTGATTAAAATTAAACCTTATTTGTCTTTTAATATGGTGCTATGTTCATCTGTAATTGAGTAGGGATCGATGCCAGCCCTGTGATGGGCAGTAAGCTTATCCAACGTGACGGAGATAGATTTCAGGGAAGACAGACTTTGCTGTTTCTATGTACAAGTGGGATGAGTAGACCATATCAGCAGCATTTAATTATTTTGTAGGTAATTATTCATTTGAGGGATACAAGTTTCAGAGCAGTATTGGAATAGAAGGAAGACCGATGCAATTACCATTTGGCTAAGTACACTGTTTGCACTGGTAGCTGGAAAGTCATAATGAGCTTTCCATTACATTTCAATGAAAGAGTGTAGTATTTAACAATAAGGGCTCAGACGAACATTCAGTATAACAATACTGACTTAGAAAGAAAGGAAAAAAGAAAACAAAACTAACAAGAGAAACCATATGATGCATTCTCTCCGTTTTTCCTTTTTTTTTCCTGTTTTGAGAAGGTTTGCTCCTTTGGAGTCATACATCAAATTAGTTTGAGAAGGATTGTCTAGTCTAATCCCCTGGTCACCTGTCTCTAGTTAGGCTGGGATGCTCAGGGTCCATGAACCTCAGGGATCTTGAGCAGTTGGGTTGTGCCCTGGTACAAGGACTTTCTACATCCCAGGTGTGAAACTTAAACTTCTTCCTGCCAAGCCATGTCTCCAGTCTGTCTGGATCCCTCTGAATAGCAACCCTGGCATCCAATGTATTAACTGCTGCCCTTCAATTTATTGTTATCTACATGCTTGTTATGAGTGCACTTTGTCCTGTCATCCATCTACATTAATGAAGACAGGTCCAAGTATTGGTCTCCATACTGATCCCTAAGAAATGCCATTGCTTACTGTTTGCCAGCTGCACTTTCCAGCACTGTTGGTGACTCTTTGAGCCTTGCACCCTAGCTGATTCTCTACCCACCCTGTTCAATTATGCAGCCTGGCTCTCAACAATTTGATAAGGTGGTGATTATGGAAGACTGTGTCAAAAGCCTTACTAAAGTCAAAGTATCTTACATCCACTGACCTCATGTTGTCCACAGAACCAGTTACCTCATCCTAGCATTGATAAGATTGTTCAGGTACAATTTACTTTTGATATACCCAGGCTGACTGCTCCAAATCCCTTATCTTTCTTTCTTTCCATCTATTAAAAAATGGTTTCTAAGGAAATTTGCTCCATAACCTTCTTCAGAACTGAGATGATGCTGACAGCCCTGCGCTTAGTGTAATTTTCATTTTTGCCCTCTTCTTTGTCTATTTTTTTTTTTTTTTTTAGTGATCAGCAGCCTGTCTGGAATTTCCACTAATTGTTCATTACCATTCAAAGACGATTGAGAGCAGTCTCACAGTGACACATCCTTCAGTACCCTCAAATACATCTCACATGGTTCCATGAATTTAAGTCTTCTTCTGTGGGTACTGCTTCACACCCACAGGAAATCTTGGGAGTACTACCTCCAAAGCTGAAAGGAAATAATAAATCCTCCTAAATTTTATGCAGCCTTTCATAATGAATATGTTTCCAACCAACTTGAACAGTCTCACTTGGAAAATATAGGTTTCTATATGACTACTGTCTAGGAAAACTAGATATATTTCTTTTTTACTGCATTTTCTCTGTCCCCTGCACCATAAACAATTGATAGTTTTATACTGCTTGCTAAGCTATAAATATTAATATAATACCAGTGATACTAATAGAAGAGGTACTCAATTTTATTAGCAATATCAGTGAGCTTAAAGGACTATGATCAGAGCAGGCATTGTTTTCAGAATTGTTAGAATTTTCATATTTTTTTTCGGAGAAAAATGACTCTCTTACTTCCCACCCCATCCCCATGGGAAAGTTTAAATAAAGATATTAGCCTGAACTAACTGTTAAACAAATGCCTTTTGACTTGTCTTTAATGTGTTGTCACCTCCCCCCCACCCCAGTACTTAAAATTACCCAGACTAACTCAGACAGTTTTGCAAGTAAAACTTGCAAAAGCTGTATTTACAGCACTTTTAAATTTACAAGCATATATATACAATATTTACAAGTATTTACAATTATATACAAGTTAGAAGTAATACAGAACTCCTGATTTCCCTCCGGGACAAAAGCAAATTGCCCAGAAGGGCTCAAGGCTAACCGCACCACACACACCCTTCTGTGTTTCCAACTCCTTCTACCTCAAAAACCCACACATAAAAAAATGGAAACCCATAGCTTACATGATTAGTTGCTGAAATTAGAGTTGAGGTGTCAGAGCAGGTGGGGGTTAGAAGAAAAGGTAATTAGATCAAGCAACCCAGAGTCCAGACAGAGAGAAGTGAATGGGATAAGGTCCCAGGAGAGAAGAGCTGAACATTGTTTATGCTTTGACATTTTATCCCATTCAGCAAAGCAATGAATGATATAGCCATCACCATTATTTTCTTTTCACAACCAATGATCTGATTTTTCTCATTAAAATATTCCAGTTGGCCTCAAACCAGCACACTTGTCTCAGATTATAATTCTTCAGAGTTTGTTTTAATTGATTTCTGAGTATTTTTCAAGCCATCTATTAAATATATCTCTCTGCCTATCCAACTTCAATATCCATTTGAACTGTATCATTTCCTTGGTTAGTGCAAAGTGGCATTTGATCTCTATAACTTTTCCAACTGCCCTACAGATAATCTTACTAATTGTGTTCATCTTAGGAAACAAAAGTCATTAAAACTTTTACATGATTTTTGCTAATTTTAAGTTGTTTGAGTAATACTGATTATAACTACAAGTAGATTCATAGTCCCTACTGTATATGTCATCCCTACAAGTAACTTTATCTAACAGGACCATGTTGATCAGAGCCTGGTCAAATATAACTTCGAATATGATTGTTTCATTCATACTATAATTGCAGTTTTATGATAACAGTATGATACTAAACAATATATTTTAGAAGATTGTTATAGTTCTCCAATGGTTCAGCTCTCACCTTTGACTTTATTCCCACCTATACTTAAGGCAACCAACAGAAACTTGATCAGAAATGGAGTGTCACTTAGTACACCCCTATTCTCGTCCTACAATTTTACTTATTCATGCAGTTTCCATAACATCCAAGTCATAAGTCACACATAATTTACTCAGATAAATTACACACAACTGTGTCTTTTAAAAACTTGTAGTGCAGGTCTGCTTGTAGTATTTCTAAGTTGTAGCCTACAAGTTTAAGTAATTCAGGTATTTTTCTCACATCGTCTTCTAGCTGTTGTATGGAAGAAGGACAGACTAGCAGAAAATAATGGAAGGTAAAATAATGATCAATATTGAAAAATGTTTTGAATTAAGCACTAGCAATGAGACCAGAAGAAGTGGCTGCAAACTATGCCAGGGGATGTTTAGGTTCCAGTCTGCCCAGGTCAGTAATTAAGACACCATCTCTGGGGCTGTTCAAGCTACATGTGGACCTGATGCTTAGGGACTTGATTTCATGTTAATTTTTCAGTGCTGGGTTGAGATTTGGACTGGATGATCTCGGGGCTATCTTTAATCAGGTATTTTCTGTGATGTTGTGATGCTTTAACCAAGCAATATTCTTGAAAAGCACTGAGGCATGTCTGCTTTCCAAGATTTCATAAAAGCATGGTGAATTGTTTATAGAGTATGAAATTTAATCTCCATTGTGCATTAAGACAATGAAATGTTCCTACGTATCACATCTAAAAAGAATTATTAAGGAGTGAGGATTGTTTTAGTACACATATTCTTTTCACAACCATCAAGTATATTCTAAATAGAGGTGAAATGGTCTTGTGTATTCTTGTCTTGAATTTGTGGGATGTTTCATTAAACTCACAGATATTTTCCTTAAAAGGGAAAGAAAAACCAAAAACCACCACCCAAAACTTGTTTCAAGGAATGAGTGACACCTGTTCACCATGGATAAGAATGAGGTGAAAATTAAGTTGGGTACCATCAGAACCTTTATATTTCTTAAACAAGCAGCACAAACTGATCAATTGAAACACATACATTATACCAACAGGAAATCTGTAAAGGAAGGACAGAAAAAGCAACTTAAAACATTCTAAAAGATCTGCTTACTTTAGGAATAATGTTTATTGGTCCCAAATAATCACTATATTCTTACAATGTGTTTGCAGCTGCAAAAACTGCAATGATGTGCTGATGCATGATTAATACTGGAACGGGCTGCCCAGGGATGTGGTTGAGGCCCCATCCCTGGAGACATTCAAGGTCAGAGTTGATGTGGCCCTGGGCAGTCTCTTCCAGTTGTAGGTGTCCCTGCTAACTGCAAGGGAGTTTGGCCCCCTCTGAGAGTCCCTTCCAACCCTATGCAATCTGTGAATTGATACTGGCAAGCTAATCTTTCTTTTGAAGATGTGTCATATTCTCTTTAGATTTTAAAGTCATTTTAAAGGTTCTGGTAAACTTGGAAAGAACTATATTCCTGAATAACAACAAATTCATTCACAAAAGTTACACAGTCTGTGTTTGCAAAAGAAGTTTACTTTTTACTAGGAGTTCAACTATGGGCACAGACCTTCATGATAACCACGTTCCGGAATAAAACCCCAAAACCTAAATGTTATCCTACAGGGAATATAGTTGATGAGTAGATGACCAAACATAGAGCTTAATACTCCAGAAGAGATTTGGGCTTTTGAACTTATTAACAGAGTTGATAATTGTTTATTAGTTCTGTCCTTAAAACTCTTAATAGTGCTGTACTTCAAAATGACAATATATCCTCAAAAAATCTTATTATTTTAACAGAAACAAACACCACTATAAAAATTTGTTGTGATTGTGAAAGAAAGCTTGGAATAATTTAAGTTTCCAAATAGCTGTTGTGCCATTAGCAGTGCCACTCTCAAGTGGGGAAATCTTCCAACGCTGTAGGACAAAATAAAGGTGAATTATACTGCCTAGGAAGAGTTGAGGGCTAGTCAGCTACTGCTTCTTCATTTTTTTTTCTTTCCTCCTTCACTTTCCACAGAGTGGCTGGATGAGTTGTGTAACTCACAGTGCATCTCACTACATTAACCTACTTGTGATATGTTGTGCTAATGAAAGAAAGATTTGTTTCTCTCAAGCAAAATAAATACATTTTTAAAGGCATAATTTAACATTAAGTGTCTTCATAATAATGGCAACAGGTTCTTGCAATTGTTTACACAATTCTTTATTTTTTCCAGCAAAGAATAGTAGTCAGTAGCAGACTTTGAGCAAGAATATGGTGATGTCTTTAGTAGTCTAAAACTACTAATGTGCCTCTAAGCAGTTCTGTTTATAGACTGCTGAAAGATTAAGTGATTCATGCTGAACCAGTGCTTGATTTTTTTTTTTTTCGCCTAGAAATGCACATATTAATATTCTACAATGTTACAAGCTTGCAAATGCAGAGGTAAAGAAAAAAAAACAATTCAGGAGCCACTACAAAAATTCAGATAATTAGTACCAAAGTTTTCCATTACTTTGTCAGATTTGTTCATAGTAGTTGCAAATTTAAAATACTGTTTAATAATCCTAAACTAAGAATACAACTGGTATTAAATTGTTGTTATGAAGCTGAATGCTATAAATTATTTTCTAAGCATTTAATGATGCTTATTTACCACAGGAACAGCAACTGACTCTATTTCTTAAAAGAATTAAATGAGCTCTGTTCAGTATGCTTAAATAATAAGCATACCTATTATACATACATACATACCAAAACCTTGAAGTTGCCTTTATTGCAATTGTAATACCAATTTGTTAATGCTGAACATCAGTGAGCTTGATAGCTCTTCATGCATTATTATGGAAGATCTGTTAACAGCATGGAAATGCAGCCTCGTGGTTGTCTTGAGACTTCTATAACATGAAGAAAATTTTCTTGCTTTTGAATTGCATCGCAACATCTAAACCCTTTCTCACAAATGAAAAAAAAAACAAAAACAACAAAACAAATAACCAAGAACACCACAGAACTTTTTTCTCATTGATTTTTAGAGATTAATACAATTTGGCAATGTAAATCTGTTTAGCAAAAGAGTCATCATTTAAGAAAATATTCACTAGAACACTTCAGCTACTGCACTCTGGCCACCAAGGACAGGGTGTGTATTTTAGAAAACTCATTAGTGAAGCCATCTGTTCCACTTTCCTTATGAGCTCTGCTACTTTGTGTGACTTCTGTATTTCCAAAATGTCTGTTCTCAGCATAAAGAGCACTGTCACAAATAGACAGAAGAAATCTTTCCAAGGATCATAGACAACGGATGTTTCCACATGGTTCATTCCTGCACAGAAATGTCTTGTGGAATAGTTTAAATGCTAGTTAGTCTGTTAGAAATCTGTGAGCTTAGCACCTGAGTCCTTTTACCTGAAAAATTGGTGTACTTCATGAACTACAAGATCATGTAGGGACTAGTAAAAGCAGGGTATCATTGCTGTCTTGGTATATTTCCTAGAAGCATTTATGCAGCAGGAATGAGCAGTGTATATCTCTACACAAAAATTATGCTGAAAGAAGCTAAACTTAATTGCTCTTATTGTAACATTATACGTAAATTAAGTCTGCGCTGGTATTTATCATTCTGTAAGTTAAGTAGATTTTGTATGAACAGCTGAAGAAAAAGGGAAGAAAAGGAGAGTAACATTTTAGAGGAAAAAAAGTAATCCCTTGCTATGCAGCTACTAAAAAATCATGTGTGGTAGCAATAAATTTAACTTTTTCTGTTGATTCTGACTATGATAAAGCACAGGAGATATCCTTCCAGACACAGTTTGTTCATAATCATCTGTTTTACCCAGTTGTAGAAGTGGCCAGTGTTTCTGAGTTTTCTAAATGCTTACCTGAAAAAGAACAAACACTACACATAAGAGGTGTTGTGTTTTTTTTTTTTCTTTTCTCAGTTGACTACCTTATGCATAAATATTTTATTCTCATTTCAGTGTTATTCAGCCTGCAGTCTTTGTGGTTTGCTTTGTTACAGGCATGGATATACAGCACATCACGGTCTTAAGGTTTTCAAATTTAATGGATAGTTTTAGATGATTTGTAGTGAAAATTAAATTTGTCAAATCCTGTTGTGGTTTTAGGCTTGAAAGATATGCTGTAGATAGGCTTAGTATTAGTTCTGATGTAATCCCATTAAAACATTACTATCTTATTATGCCAAGTGAGTCAGTAAATGATTGAATATTTGTGCATTTTTGATCTAGAGGCTGTGTTTAATGAACACTAACATTGAAGTTGTATTACCAAATCATGCACAAAGTTGTCAACTGCCTGATTTTGCTATATAAAAAAAAAAAAAAACACATACAAAAATCCTGTGTCTACTGAACTGCAGCACTGTGATTCCTTCCATAAATATTGCACATTTTTAGATTTAGTTTTTATTATTGTATCTTCTTTCTAGTTCTGTGTGTTTTAAAGGTCAGCGCTGGATGTGAAGTATGGAATTCTATCCCAGATACTATCTCTAGGTTTAAAGTAGGTCTGTATTTTAGGATTCGTGTGACTGGAGTCAGTGTTTTTACTTAAAGATGACTTCCATATTATACTGCCCAGTGTTAGGTCATCAAAGCAAGATAACTGCAAAGTGTGTTCTTATTAATTTGTAATTTGTTATATTTGCTGGGTTTTTTGCTAAGCAAGCTTTCATCACGGAAGAAAATAGTAGCTGAAATATTTCAACTTTTTGGTTTATTTTAACTGCAATTCTGATGTTGAGTTCATATATGTTAAATTTGCTGTGTGAGTTTGCGGCTAGTGCTTTAAGAAAACCAGAGTTACAGACCTCTAGAAGCTAGAGAGTGGCCAGGAGGTATACCAGGAAGCATCACTTTTTTGTATTTTTTCTCATGATCCTGCATCCCTATAAACCTGGCTGAAAAGTCAGTATCTTCCCTTTTCCTTCACCTCTCCATGACATTTGCTTTGCCACATGGTAGGATTTTTGTTTCTGCACATTTTTTTTATGTCTAGAAAGATATATGTACACACACATACACACAAAAAAAAAAAATCCTTTAGAATGGATTTTTCTACAAGAACTTAATAGTCTGTTACTATTTAGTGCATAACATTGCAGACTTTTTCAGTAATATCCTTGATTGCTTAAATAATACTTCTTCAGAATAGCTTTGCTACTCTGCTTAATGTAATTAATCATTTGAATCTTAGTTTATTGTTAACACCATGTAATTGAAAACATAACATTTGGAATCTGTGCAGCCACCTACCCCATTGGTTATAGCAACTTCAGTCCTTTAAATAACTTCCATATTAGTTCATACAAAAGTCTCAGATTTTATTTAAGGCTTTTCAAAACACAAACTACTGGTGGGTATTCAGGCATGTGTTTTAGACATAATTTTTAGACATAATTTGGACCTTCCACCACAGATTTTAGTACTGTTTTGATGTGAATTATTTGGGAACTGCTATTGATAGTGGAACAATGTGTACCATTGTAGCTGAACTTAAAAATCATTTAGCCATTTAAATTCTACTTGTCCAGCATGTCATTAAGTCAGTATTTATGGAGAGTTAGTTTTGGTTTGCAAGATTAAGTTAACAATTGTTTTAAAGGTTCTGTTTTAGGTCCCAGTAATACAAAGAGAAATTGTGAAAAAGCAATTTATAGTTCTTACGACATCCCAGCCTAAGCATGACCTATTGTCCAGAGCAATCTTGCAAAAGAAAGTTTTACGTCTAGTGAAGAGTTGGAATTCCAGGGTTCTCCTAGGAGTGAATTTTTTGCCATACTGTATATTTTGACAAATGAATTTGACAACACAGTCGCTGACAAGTCATTAGATACATACGCACTGGCAAGGACTGGCCTATTAAAATAATCATTCACAATAGTTAAAAATTATATATTCGCACAGAGATTCTTGTAGAAATCCAGGAACATTCTTGCCCCAAACAGCAAATCTCACTACAACAATGTTGTTGTCTACAGATTTTTCTGTACCTTTTTTTTTTTTTTTTCCTCCCAATCAATTCTATATTAGAATTTCTTTTTCCTGTTACCTAAAACACCCATGGGAAAATGTTGAAATACTTCTTTTTCTGTTAATATTTCCTAGAATTCTGTGGTCCTCATCAAATGTAGTGATCCCTTTACATGGCTTGACAGAAAAATGTCCCTCAAGACAGAATGGACAAAAGTATGCATGAGAGGGGGACTTAAGAAACATTTGGAAGAGAAATACTGTGGCTAACATGTCTGAAAGGGAAGTGAGCAGTGAAAGATCAAAAAGATTGTCATAATGAAGCAGAACCAATTCCTATACAATACTGCTGGAGTATTAAGACAAGGCTGTATTCTGTGATCTTCATTGCTCATTGGTATTTAAATCTTCTTATACATGGACTGAACTCTAGATTCTAACTCAAACTGAGATGGACAGTGCAGCATTTTGTAACTGTGAAGTCCAAGACTGGGTCTCAGAAAATCTTGAAAACTACTTAAAAATTCCCAAGGATATGCTTATTCTTAACTAATTGTTATTGCTGCTCTTGGTGGTATTGAAGTAAATTTTATTGCTATTACGGTTAGAAACCCAGTGCTCTGCCCAAATTTACTTATTGTTACTTTCTGTCACCTGAAGCAGAGAAGACTCAATGGAGATCTAATATTAGCCGTCCCCTGCCTGAAGGGAGCTTACAAGAAGGCTGCTGAGAGACTGCCCCTTGTCTTATCAGTGCAGGCCATGGTAATCAATGTTAGAAATTAGAGAAAAGGAGATTTAGACTGGATGTTAGGAACAAGTTCTTCAGCATGAGGATGGTGGAACACTGCAAGTTGTCAAAGGAGGTAGTAGAGACCCCCATCCATGATGATAATCAAGGTCAGACTCTATGAGGTTCTGATCAATCTCATCTAGTAGAGGATGTCCCTCCTGACTGCAGGGGATTGAACTAGATTACTTTTGGAGGTCCCTTCCAGCCCAAACCATTCTCTGATTCTGAAAAATCTTTAAGTCTACGATAAGCTACACGAGAATAAACATATCTAAGTAACCAAATCCTTCACATATCTGAACAGATACATATAGAAAGAGAATGTGACAGAGATTAAGTGTTTGTGAATCTGCAGGTTCTAAATCTTCACATGTGCAGTAAGACTACCTTCTGATGTGTGAGCTTGAGCCACTGGTGTTAAATAAACTGTGTGCCAAATTAAGTCTTTATGTCCTTGGTAGGGCTAGAATGGAGATTGAATGATTTCTACCTTAAGTGTAGTACTGACCTTGCTAGCTAAATTTAAGAGATCTGAAAGGAAGAGTGCAGTTTAGAGCTGACCTTTCGCAGATTAATTACCAGCTTCTGAACCTGATTATGTTTCATATGCCATTCTTCAGTATTAATTCCCTGTACAACATGGTTGAATGCATATGTACTTGTCAGTCTTATTTTGTAAGAATTAATTACTAGGAGATGCATTTATGAATTTTAACATTATTAGTATTATGTCCTGTGTTTTACTTCAGGCTAAGCAATCGTTGCTTAGAATACCCTTTCATATGTGATGGAATATATATAAGGGTGTATTTTCTGTCTATTCAAATTAAACCTACTCTGTGTATATGTGTCTACACATGAAGAAAAAAATTAAAACATAATGCTTTTCATATTATAAATGTACACAAGAGGCTATAAGAATTATTTTTCTACATAAAATGAGTTCAAATTAAATGTCAAATATAATTTGGTGTAAGGAGTTTGAAATATATTATAGTCCTCAGAGAAAATCTCAGCATTCAGATCTCCTAGTCAAATTGTTATTTGCATAATAGTGAGCTATAAGGCTATATATCACTATATGGCAGAATGCCAGACCATAATCTACACAGTAAAGCTACTGAAAACCTCAATCTGAAAAGCATTCATCTTAGAAAGGAGTTTACGTCTTCTATAAAATATGAAACATATTGACTTTTTTTTTTTTCCCTTGAGCAAACAGAGTGCTGCAGTCTATTTCCAGAATTCTTCTAGTTTAGCTGTGGTAGACACAAATGTAAAATGAATGTTGACATATTTGTTTAACATCCCTGAACAGATTAAACTGCTTTAGAACTTATTCAGTAATCAGCCTTGAAAAACATAAACTAACATTTGCATCCCTGGATAGATTAAATTGTTTCAAAAGTTCTTCATTAATCACCCCAGGAAAATGTGTTTAAAAGAAAACAAACCAGCATGTTCTTTGCAGATATGCTGAATTTACCTTCTGATTATACTAACTAATCTCACCGCATAGCATAGTTCCTCTTATATGTTTGTAGTTAATGCATGACTTTTTAAAGTGTAACTGATATAAAAGGTCTTCTAAAATTTGTGACAAGTTGAAGAAGAGCACATTAATTAACCTATTCAGAGATAACTTATATGTATAATTGTGTAGGCTTTGTTTTGTTTTGTTTTTTGTTTGGGGAGTTCTGGTAGTGGTGCTTGGTTGTTTGGTTTGTTATCATTTTCTTGTTCCTGTGGCCAAATAGTTTTATTAGAAGCTCCACTTGAAAACC
This sequence comes from Psilopogon haemacephalus, assembly GCA_013396835.1. Taxonomy (NCBI): domain Eukaryota; kingdom Metazoa; phylum Chordata; class Aves; order Piciformes; family Megalaimidae; genus Psilopogon; species Psilopogon haemacephalus. Next base: position 1,328,529 of record VWZI01012593.1, read on the forward strand.
ATTTTAGAAAGTTCTAAGTTGACTAAATTTTTTCACTGTGACATGATTGGCTATTGCCATCTACCATTAAAAAGTTTTAATAGTGTAAAAATTACATGGATTTTCAGAGGGCTCTTACTATCAGCAACCAACCACCAATCTGGAATTACGTCAGAGTAACTTTCACAGGATATTGCTGCACTGGAAGTCCCAAGAGGTTGTTTTAAGTTTCAAGAACTACTGGGAATGGTTTCCTTTGTCTCATATTTACTAGGCACTAAGAATTCTTCAGGGACCACAGTAGGAAGTGACCCTAGCCATGTAATTATTTAATGTAATACAGTTATTCCCAGGTCAGTACAGCTATTTGGATTCATGCAGTTAAGCTCTGTAGGCAGAAATAAAAATTAGCAAACAATTTGTTTTGTCAGTCATGATGGTTTACATGCAAAGTGTTTTGAATTTCTGCTACTATTTATCATGCTGATATTTAGCATTAACATGAAGACACACATTGGGCTCTCTTGTCTTTTTAACAATCTGACACAAGACTACTTTATAAAGTCAGAGTTTCCTCCTATTATCCTAAAAAATTCTGGAATGTTTCAGGTATTGGGAATTAATGTAGCTAAGAATGAAGGCAGAGCAGCAGGTATCTAATCCAGCAAGTCACTGTTGCCAGGAGTTATTGGTATTTGTCCAAAAATGAGCTCACTTGTTATTTAAAATACAGTAAACTGATACAACACCTCATGATATCCAGAGGTAATTTGAACTCTTCCTAAGCAGCAGTACCACTGAGGTGTATAAAATATGCAACAACTTATATCAGTTCATTGGACATGGAAAAAGGATTCTAGCACCAAGTACATCATGGATGGAAATCTTTCTTTAGAGGTCATTCAGCTAATTTTTATTAATGATCATTTATATGAAGATTTTTGTATTTTTAGCATTGACAATGTTTTTTTACTTGGATTTTGGGTTTTTTTATAGACTTAATAACAGGCAAATGTTGAAGAGATTAAAAGATGGCAAAACTTGTATGAATGAAAGGAAAAAAACAACAGTAAACAAACAAAAACCCCCACAGACCCCAAAACAAACAAAAAGAATCCCTACAGCAGCAAACTAAAGAAAAACACCCAACTTTAAAAAAGTTCCCTAAACAATACCAAGAAGCTATTTAAAAGCTACGGAATCTAAATATGTAAAATTACACTGAAGGAGATACCACAGTAAGTGGTACAAATAAGCTCAATGCATTTCCTTGTTTATAATTGTTGCTGCTTTGAGATGAGCTTCTCAAATTTCATAGTGATTTATAGTATTTCTAAGCACTGGTTTGTTTTGTTAATGGATTCTCTTTAAAAGGTTGTTCTGTTTGATGGTGGGGGTTTTTTTTGTTTTGGTGGTTTTTTGTGGGTTTGTGGATTTTTTTGGCTCTTTCAGTTTTGGTAATGCTTCATACTGCCACTATATGCACAGAATCTCCATGATCCCATCCTTCTAATTGCACTTGCCTTAAAATAAAACCTTTGGCTAAATAAAACAGTAATCAAGCTCAAATCCTGACATTTCCAGTATATGCTGCCCCTGTAGGAGTTTTTTCTTTGAATTTCTAATTAAAAACCTTTAACAAAAGACAGCTTGAGTCTGAAGCTATCAGGTCTCACCTTGTCCTTGATGTATACTAGGGAGGGAAAAAAAAAAATAAAGGCATAAAAAAGAGGATTTTACTTTTAAAGAAGCTCCAATTTCCAGACATTTGTATTCAGATATTACTCTGTCTTTCTCATGGGAGTACAGCTCTACTCTTCAAATGAAAAAGAAATAATAAAACACATCAGGAACAGTGGACCTCAGACCTACTCTTTCTCTCCTTGTCTAGGAATGTTATTTCCATATAGAAAGCTACTCTAATGGGACACTTGTAAATGGCAGAGAATTTAGCCCTTGTGGAGTCTTCTCCTGAAATTGGATTTTTGCTTAAGCAAACAGCAAACCATGCAGCAGGGAAAAAGCTATTTATTTGGCTGCCTGTTGAAAAGCCTTACAAAAATACAATTCAGTCTGCTACAATCAGTGAAGTTAGTCTAGTACCCACTGAAAAAAGAATAATTTTACCTCAGCTGTTGAAGTACAGAGAAAGTTAATATGAAACCTATTTATAACAAGGATCAGGCAATCTATCAGTTGTCATTAAGCACAGATATTACTAATGGCTATTAAAGTTTCATGGTTTGTTTGTCCTTCTCAGTGTCTACTTTACGATGAAATTCAGAATCTAGACAAATGGAAAGACAATTAGGATTTTTTTTTCTTTAGAGTTTTTATTTTTAATGTTTCAGTGCTTCTCAACTGAAAGATGACACCAAGATGAAATCTCTGATTTGGACACTTCATGCTCTTTTAATCTGTGTCAATTACTTGGTTTATTAGTAGGAAAAATGTGTTATAACTTCTTGAAAATAGTCCACCACACACTTCAATTCATGTGAGCTGAACATTAATTCACTGTCATCAAGAGTTTTTACATCTGTGCATTCTGGATCCTGAACACTTCTTAGCAGAGTTACTTCCTGCATAGCTATATCTGGTTAAGTTGCCAAGATTCTGCTGTGCATCAGTGGAACCTGTGTGTCAACCTTCATGAAAGGTTTTTCAAAGGTGTAGAGAAGTTCAACTACTAGGAAGGGCCAGTTCTGAAAATATAGCTACTCTTGTATGATGAGACCTAAAACTATACATGTAAACGCGTCCTTTGATGTTTCATTAAATTATGATTGTGAAAGAGCTTTCATTATAGGACATCTTTTTGCAAACAGGAATTGATAAATATTAGGAGTTTTTGTATTATGGATGTCAAGAAAAAATATCTCAGAAACATCACCTAAGTTCTAAAAGAAACTAGAAGAGCACAGATTTAAATTTTAAAATCTTAGCTCATTTTAACTTTTGCATTGTGTAGCAATGTATTCAATTACCTCTACTAACTTTCTAGAAGACTGTTGTCTCCCTAAATGCACGTATTTAATGTGTAGTTGTTCAGTGTAGTCCTTGATTACACTGCTCTAGCTCTCTGGTGAGAAAACAATTTCCTTTATGTACTCTCTACTATCTCTCTGTATCTGAGCAATTCATAAATGTTAATCACTCTTTATGAAAAAATAAGGTTCCCATTTTATTAATCATAGAATGGTTTGACTTGGAAGGTACTTCCAACCCCCTGCCACAGTCAGAGACACCTTTCAGTAGACTAGGGTTGCTCAGGGCCTCATCCAACCTGGTCTTGAACACCTCTAGGGAAGAATCAACCACAGCCTCCCTGGGCAACCAGTTCCAGTGTCTCACCACCTTCACTTGAAAGAATTTCTTCCTAATCACCAGTCTAAATCTTCCCTTCTCCAGCTCAAAGCCATTACCTTTCATCCTGTCACTACAAGCCCTTGCAAAAGTTCCTCCCCATGTCTTCTGCTGCAGGACCCTTCAAGCAGTCTCAAGTTCCGTATAGCACGTGATTTTCCATTTAGTTGGTATAGTTTACAGGTGAAAGGAACATTTTATTGCCTTAAGTTGTAGGATTTTATTAAATAAGATTGTAGAACCTTTTAGTTCCGTGCAAAGATATGATGCACATAATGAACAATTAAATTAATAGTAATGTCACTAACACAAGTAGCATGGTTTAGGTTGGGACTAGAATCTAACTGTGTAGAGCAGCATTTACATTCCTTACCTTCTCTTCTCTTCCTTCCTTGTTTTTAACTCCCTTGCCAAGCCTTTATGCTAATAGAGTAGGGACTGTAATTTTCTTACTCATGTGACCATGATAGAACAACTTGCAGGTTTGTTTTTGGGTTTTTTTCTGAATATTTCAGAATATGAAATTACAGTGGTTTGTAATAATTTGGTCTGCAGTCTCAATGTCTGTCTCACTCCAGATTATTAGTTTAGAATTTTTTTTCTTCAATAAATTGAAATACACACAGAGAGGTATGTGGAAGAGGCAAATGTTTTGCATCCAGTCAGCTATTTAAGTGTTTTATTGTTATTAGACACACACACACATTAATATGCATGACTCCCTGAAACTGAACCACAACCAGTATTTTCTCCCTTGGTAAATCAGTTGTCTGTAAGCTCAAATGAATACATTTCAGTTGAGATTTCATTCACCCTCTGTGTTACTTTGTTTTCTACTTCACAGTTTTATAAGTCTACACTTGTGCTATGTGCTACTGGTTTTTGAGTTTTGGTAATTTTTTTTTAATTGATATTAAACTGTATTTTCAAAGTCAGTTATACCATGCATAATTCTAGTTTCAGTAACATCAGGAAAAAATACGTAGTCATTGTTTCATAGTAATAATTTATGTGTATGTATTTTGTTTCAAAAGCAGATTATCAGAATGGAAATAAAAGCGAAAACTTCATTTTGTTTCCAACTCGTATCCAGCACTTAACATTTTACCCATATGTACTCCTACAGCAGTAAAAATGCACGACAAGCTTCATGCTGTTCTTTGAATTTGAAGCAGAAAACAGTTTAATGGGGATAGATGGTGAGGGGAGAAGGAGGAGAACGGAGGGAGAATTCTCCGAGTGATTTGTTCTATTGTGATAAATATTTAAGTGCTGCTTCAATTAGGGCTAAGTGAGTACTCACAACGAGGGAGACTGGCCTTTATAGTTTTAACTGGGAAGCAGGTGATGATTAATTCTTTGGCATCTTTCCGTTCAGACAGATGCAGAATAGAATGAAGTGCATTACGGAAGACAAAATAGCGAAGTGAATTATATTTCTCTCCATTATGGAGTGAAAAAATTTACATTAACTAAATTCCAGAGTGAAAGTCGTGGTATTTGAGAGTTCTCTAAGCATTCAGCTCATGATCATTCAGGAATTATTCACAGGCTAGGGATGCACATGTCCATTAAATTGTGGTCTTGAAACTTCTAAATATTGTGTGATTTCATTATATTATGTAATTACATATAATAGACTAAATGTGAAGTCTCATATTTCTTTGCCTTTGTAGTATTTATAGACATGCTTCTCATAAATGAAATCATTCGCCATTACATACAATTTATTTTACTAACTAGTGATATATCTTTGTGCATCTTAACATCCTTCCTTTGTCTTGATTCTAAATACTTGACTGTGCTTCACACTCCAACACAGGTAACTTTTTACCTGATGCCTAATCTGTATGTGCCCTCTTTAAGTTAAAAGCTGTATCCCTTGTCATGCCACTACATTACGTGGTAGATAGTCCTTCTCCAGCTTTCTTGTAGGCCTCCTTTAAGAATTGCAAAGCTGTAATAGGGCATCCATGAAGCCTTTTCTACTCCAGGCTGAACAACTGGATCTCAGCCTGTCCTTATGGAAGAGGTACTCCAGTCTCATGATCATTTGTGTGATTCTTCTCTGAACTGACTCCAACAGGTTCATGTCCCTCTTGTGCTGCGGGACTCAGACTTCAATGCAGCACTTCAGATGGGGTCTCTTGAGAGCAGAGTAGAGGGGGAAAATCGCTTCCATGGACCTGTTCACCATGGACCTGTTCACCAGACCTCTAGAAATGCTTGATCCATGAAATCCTTTTACTTGTTAAAAAATCAAGTAAACCATCCCAGTAAAATTACTCTCTGAATGTTTAATTAAATTTTGTATAATTAAAAATGTATTTAGATTCTGTATTTTGTATCTACTTACAGCTTGTCACAGATGTTTAATAGCATCAGCTTTGCAGATTTTCTGTAATATTTATTGTCATATTAAAAAAACACTCTGAAAATGAACAGAATCACTGAATACTAAAGGCTGGTGAAACTTAAGGTGTTAATGTTAGCCGAACTGCAAGGTGAAGCAAACCGAAACCTAAGAAGACAATAAGGTTGCAAGAACCAATTTTTAGAACACAGTAGACTTCCCTAAAATTAAAGGGGGAAAAAAAGTACCCTTTTATAGAGCAAAAGGGATTTTAAAATGCAGTATTTCTGTCTCTGTGGGAATCTCTGTGCTGACTTTGTAATATTTCTTTGTTATGATATCTAGGCTATATATAAAAACATTATACAAAGAAAAAGGCATTATTATTTGGGGGTGGTTTTAATTAACATTTTTGCATAATGAAACAATTCCTGTGCTTGTGCCAGATACCTTATATGTTAATAACAAAAGATTTTATTCTAATAATGCTAACTATAATTGAAAGTGAATATGAATCCTCGGTGGCACTGGGGGAAAGAATGCTCCAAAGGCGCAGTAAATGTATGCATTCTGTGGGTTAGGGGAACAGTGGTGCAATTACTGCATAACCCTCACTTACCAACCATTTTAACCTCAACTTAATGTGTGCGGCAGTTCTCCCAGAATGACCTTGATGCAGTACTGAACGTTTCACATTCTTAACAGGCTCAAACAGATGTAAAGAAATGTAATCTCAGTTAATGGGATATTATATCCAAACCTTATATGATATTCTTGTGTTTATAGAAAATTCCAATCTATTTACAGTATATTAAGTAAAATCCCTTTAGTGGAACTCACACCGTTTTGTGCTGAGGATCTGATCAGTTGTTAGTTTGTACATGGAGCGATACTATTTAAAGACTCACAAACTCCCTTGAAGTAAATTGTACCCTCCAGCTAAAACCTGACACAGTGCAAACAATACATACAGTATTCTGTATGGTCTTCAGTGGCAGACTGCTGTTTTTGAGATCCCTTAGAGGCATCTCCATCCTCAGTTGTAGGAGCCAAACTGTTGTGGATTGGTATCTTTGAAAACTTCAAATGCTCTACAATGCTATCAGGGCAATGGAGGAGCTGATCACAAAGTCCACTATTAAAACTTCCCTCAAGGACATTTTCATTAGAACTTTGTACATGGACAGTTCAAAAGACTTGACTATTGATTTTTGCTCAGAAGTCCTCTTTCTCTTCTCGTATTGTTCAACATTTTGACAGAATTCAAAACCCACAAACTGTGGCAGTAGAAGACTCCAGCTAGGATTTTATGCTGTTCATTTGATTTCTTCAGGCCACATCCTTCCTGTGTCCTTGTCAACACTACAAGGAGAGGAGCCGTCTTAGAAGATTTGCTAAAAGGCAGAAGCAATTTCACAGCAATCTAAAAAAAATCTGACCTTTCCACATACAGAAAATCTCTCTTAAGTAAATAACCTTTTTAGCTGTAAAATTTTGCTGAAACATTCATTTATCAAAAACATAGATAAAAATCACTACGTGTTTATCTCTTCAACATTTCAAAATTGCATTAAAAAGGACTTACCACCAATGCATGTGGACTGTACTAAAACGTCTCTAGCAAACAAAATTTTATTTTAAAATAGAACTGTTGATTTAAAGTTTGCAATGATAGAAGATGAGCAGTTAATTATCACCATCTGCACTTCCTTGCTTTACTCTATTACCGTTTTCATGGACACTGTGTAATGAGGTTCATTTAGCCTCAGCTATATTTCCAGGATATATAGTAGTTCAAAATTAATAGGATTTATGAAGAAGTTAATGAATGAGCAATGTAATTATTTCTGTTTAAGGAAAAGCATGATCTACTTGATCTTTATGAAAGATATTACAGGTCTTTTAATTGCTAGGTGCTTAGATACTACATTGATGGTTGACAAGACTGACATTTTCTCACCTTTCACATGATTTCACTGAATGCATTTTGAAATTAAAAAAAAAAAAAATCTAAAAAAAAATTATAAGGTGAGACAACCAAAGTTCTTCTTGAGACTTGTGAGAACCTTTTGAAAGCATTTTTTTATATTTTCATTTATTCTAATTTGTTCCATTTTATTTAATTTGGGGTCTAAAACATTCCTTTTTTACATGACTTCTAAGTTCTTGAGCTTTCAAGCTTCAGAAGAATGTTTAAATAGGTACTGACCACTCAAAAAAAAAAAAAGGAAATCATTAGATCCATCTCTTAAGAAGCAAGACAAGTAAACATGGTTAATTTCCCAAATATACTTAAATCTTTATTTCCAAGACAGAAACATTTCCATGTGTAAATGGGTTAGCTAGCATACAAAGCTAGTATACTACCATCTTCAGTATATCTTTTAATAGCTTATTGGTATGTGTGTCTTAAGACCTTTTTTCAATTAATAAGATTTTTTAAAGATTTACAAAATCTGACTTCATTTTTAAGTTTTGGATATCAAACTACTTTTTCCATTAAATGTGGTATTAGACAGAAAAGATTACTTTGTGAAGTTTTGGCTGGAAATTTTTTATTTGGCACTTTGTAAATTTTCTTTTGAATGTGTAAATAGATGGCAAAAGGAGTTTAATGAAAGGAGTTTAATGATTTAATGAACCTCTACAATGAGTTACAGTATCAGTTACGTTTGTTCAGTTGTTAATAAACCTAAATTGCCAAACATGTACACATCCAGATACTACATTGTCTGGAAAAAAAGAAAAAAAGGGGGAAACAAAGAGATAGAGAGAAGAGTTAGAAGGCTTAGACTGCATGAAGCTACTGTCCTCAAACCTGAACCAGGTTATTGTCTCTCAAATAGTACAGGAAATGTCACTGTTTTGAAGGAGGAATCTTCAGCCCCATTGATGATACTGAGGTTATTTTGCTAAGGCTAGAAGAGGAGCTCAAAAGACACTAATCTATTAAAAGACAGGCCCTAAATAAATTGGTGCATTTCCACAATGGCAAGAGGGAGCTTACATGATGTTAGTGAAAAGCCAGCAACCCAAGCAACCTGATTCAGAAGCAGATACAGGATGAGAGTTTTTCAAAAACCTTAGCAACAGATCTGCACTGCACAAAATTGAGGTCAACCACACACATTTTGTAATCTGGGCCACTTGAATCTAAAATACAAAATGGCAAAATCCTCCTTTTCCTCCCATTTTCAGAAATAAGCGCCAAGATTCTCTCCTTGCCTTTGGCTTCCTAACAGTGTTTCCGTGGCTCGTTACGCAGTTTTTGCCTTCATGTCCTGGCAGAGGATCTCTCCAGAGTATTTAAAAGAGAGGCCAACTAGGAAGGTCTGTTCTCCAGTAATTCTTTCAAATCAAATAACAGTTGATGAAATGGCTGGGGTTTTTTCTGTTCCTCTGCTTTTTCAGTGAATCCTTCCTAGCTAGCTAGCGTTTTAGCTCAATTTGGGGCATAAATGGCTCCAGTGACAATTTGTAAAGCTGTTGTTTACATAGGGCCTGTATTTTCCTTTTTTTAAATGAGTGTATCTATGGTGCAGGCAGCACCTAATCTTATTTTTCAGGCTTATTTCTGTGCTAAGATAGTGCTCTGGAGATTAAGATAATTCAGAGAGTTAATTCAGGCTTTTTCATCCCTTCTTAACAGAAGCACTTTTTAGTTAAAGCAGGATTTACCAAGGAGGGTGTTATATTCAGATGAACGTTCTTGTCAGCTCATTGGTTGCAACAGGGTATATTTGCCTCTCTCTGTGAAAGTTCTGGTCTAGTCATAAAGAAAACAAACCAACAAACAAAACCAACTATACTTGTGGTATTTTATGGTTTTATTATTTATCTACCAGAAATATGTCTTTTCCTGTACAACTCACTATTTCATCTCTGATTGAAACAATGTTCTACAACTCTAAGCAACTGTTGAGAACTCTTCTTTATGTTTTTCCCCAGAACTGCTGAAGGACAAGTAAAAACTAACATCCAAAATTCTGGCTCTTCTCCAGACAAATTACTTCCCTTCTTCAGAAACCCTGATGATAAAGTCTTCAAAGAATTAACTATTCATAGTTATTACTGAAGAGAAGTATCTCTACATTTCAGACTTATCTCTTTTTTTTCTAGTGAATTGGGAATTCCTTTTTTCCATGTTAAGTGAAGTGAAGAAATGTATTGTAGTTATCCATGAAAGAGATACATTTACAGTTGTGGCATCTTGATTTAATAGAAAGCAGTATTCAGAACTATAAAATACCCTGTGCTGTTCGTTGCCAGTGTTTCCTGCGTTGTGCTCTTGGTCAACAGGGAGATGGTTTTACAGAAGAGTATTTATCTTACTTCTCATGCTCATAAATATTTTTAAAAGTTTATGAGAATAGACTTACCATGGAGGCTGTAGAATAAGCAGGCTGACGGGATAGTGGTTGATGGATCTCTTGGCTCTCAGTGAATGCGTGCTGTGCTCCAAGCAGGTTCCTGCTCGTATAATGTTTCTAATGTACCTTCCCATTGCACAGGTACATAATGTTATTGAAATAATTTTCCTGTGTTTCAGGAGGTTGGATTGAAGATGCTTTGGTGAATTTAATCTCCTTATAGTCATGCTGAAGTGATCTGGGGAGTTTCATTCCTAGTTTCTGATCAAGTAAATCTGAAAATGTTTTGACAGAATATTGTACTTTAATGTACACAGTAGCATGGCTTTGATATAATACACTCCTGTCCATATGCACATGCACATCTGTATTGTCATTAAAGCTGTGAAGAGCAGGGGAAAAAAAACCCAAAGGTACAGAAAAACCCCATCCATCAGGTGACAATTTGTGCAAAAGACTGTGAAGTCATCATCATAGCAAGTAACAAATGGCTATAAAAATACCATATGATGATTCTTCCTGTCTCCTTGGTGGCAACAGAACTGGTGCAGAAGGACTGGGCTGCAAATCAAGACAGTGAATAAACAAATTCCACTACCATTTGGAACTCAGATTTTTTTAAATGCTATTTGAAAGAATCAAATGTGGAAGAATAGAACAGAATTGTTTAGAAGGGGAAAAGGGCAACCTCCAAAAAAAATAAGATACAAAAATAAGATACAAAAACAAAGGTGCAAAAAAATGAGGGTTTCAAGTGATATAATACACCACTTTACTGAAGCACATTCTCACCAGTGTAACTCAAGTAAATTCAGTGAACTCGCAAAAAAACCCTAGTGATTTTAACAGAACTGCAGTCAAATTAAACTACTCAAGCAATTTGGACAAATGAGTTAAAAGCTTGTTGACAAAAGGGATGTCCTAAAGGGAACAAAAATTGCTCTCTATAGGAAAGAAGTGTCAAATAATTTTTATTTGGTTAATACTACCCTCCTTTTGTGTTCCAGATAGTGAAAAATCATAGTTTGTTTTCTTGTTTTAAAAGATTTTATTTCATCTTAGAAGTCAATGAAAAGAATTCTATAAACTACAAGAGGCCTTAGCTCAGGATCAGATAAAAGTAGATGGTGTACAGGTATTTCCACCTTCTGTTACTAGGTAAGCAAATAAACACTACACAGCCATCCATTGTCTGTTAATGCTGCTGCGTTGTTCACTTCAGAAATCAAGTTCTAAAGCCTAGCAATATGTTGTTTCTTCATCACACTTTAACCAAATTATCAGCTTCTTCACCTCATAGCTTACATTTTCATGAATTCACAAGCTCTTATTGGCTATTCTCAAGAAAATGTCAGATTTTATCTATTAGTTATCACTTATATAGTGTCTGAAGCATTTAGGAAGTCTTATACTCTTTTATACCAACTTTTACTTGGGCAGAAGTCTAAATTATATTATTTGGACTGTGTGCTGTATTATTTAAGTTATTCTACAAATTGGTCTCAATATTGATCAACACAGTCCAGCATTTGAAGGAACCTGAAATGTTTTAATGCACTATTTCATAGAGCATTCTGAGCAAATTAATTGTGATGAGGAACACGTTTGAGTTCTAGACATTTGGCCATACCTGTGTCTTATTCTATATCTTACCTCAAAGTGAAGGAAACTGAAGTTTTATGGATTTTTGTTGTACATGCATTGTTGAGTCTAAACCATTACCTACTGTCATAAAGCACAAACTGACCAATAGTTTAAAATGTTATTTGTTTCAGAAATTGCTATAAAGTTGACAGAAATCTTCAAGCCACACTGCTGTCCCAAAAATACACACACTTCATTTCACATAGACCCACCTTTTTTATATGGTAGTTGATCTTGCAAACTTAATCTTTGGGATTAGTTTCTTAATATTCCTGGTGGCCACCAAGTTGAACTTGATCCAGCAGTGTGTTCTTGTGCTTCTGACTAATGCTAGGCTACGAGAAATATTGCCTTCGCTTAGGGAAGGTGATCTTTCTCTTGAACTTAGCACTGGCAAGGTCCCACTTGAACTGTGTCTAGTTCTGGGCTACCCAGTGGATGAGAGATCTGGAGGTACTGGGGAGAGTTCAGTAGAGCACTACTGAAATGATTAAGGGACTGAGACATATATTGTATAAGAAAATATTGAGACCTGAAACTTTGCAGCCTGTAGAAGGCTTGGGGGAAGGGAGTAGAGGGAGGAGTGGATTTCATCAAAATGTAAAAATACTGGAAGTGAAGATACAAAGATGGAACTGGGCTCTTTTTGGTTATGCAGAAGAGGCTCCCTCTGAGCAGACCGAAAAGCTTTTTTACTGTGACTGAGCACAGGTTGCCTAACAGTTGTGAAGTCTCCATCCTTGGGGAGGTATTACCCGTAACATTTCTTTGCCAATTCCTAAATTACTAACCTTCTATTTAAGCAATTGACTTTGTAGCTTTTGATCTTTTAATCTTCTATCTATTAATTTTCTAATCTGTCTTTTTTTTTCTGCTTCACCCTTTTCTGTTCTCTTGTTTCTTTCAGCTGATCTTGATGCATTTCTTGTATCATCACAGAATCGTAGAATGCACTGGGTTGTAAGGGACCTCATCATCTTCCCTTCGGTCCTTTTCCCTGAGCTGTGAGGCCCAATTTGCTCTCCTGTTTAATCCACTGCCTTCAGTTCCTTCCTTTTCATGCTGTGTGGCAAATAGTTCCTAGCAGTCACCTTTTGTATCTATTCTAGTGTGTGATATAAACTATTCTAGTGCATGTGCAGATAACCCTTTCTATTAGTAAAAACTTTATATACTATGCTCAAATTTGGTTGATTCAAAGCACATCACAAGAATGGTAGCAAATCCAGACTCTTATCTTCTGAAATGAAAACATTTTTTTCTCCTAAAAAAAAATACTGAGCTTAAAAGCAATAAGAGAAGTACTTTGCAGACGTTGATAAAGCTTGTAAATTTAAGTGTTGTTTTTTTTTCCAATGGTATCACAGTAAAACAACAGTTTGCTCATAATGTTAAGAGTCTAATGTGAACCTCTCTGAATTTGTAGAGAAAGAGAGGTTACCATTTCTATTTTACAGTGGTAGGAGAGAAGCACAGTAAAATGATATTAAAAGCTATATGTATGTGTGTTCATCTTAGTGAGCTTTCTTGGTAGTCAAATGATAACTAAAGGTTTCCTACTACAGGATTTTCTGTCAAACAAGCGCTTAATTGAGCCACTTCTGACCTTCTCTCCAGTATTACATCTTTCTCATCTACTCTAGAGGCTAGGAAGATCAGTCACATTATGTTAACTTGTCCTGAGAGGAGGTAGACTTCTTGTCTAATATCATATAGAGCTGAGGGGTAGAAAATGGGCTGGATCCCCAGTCTCATTCTTATACCCTTTCCATAAAGCTCCTGTTCACAGCAAAGTTCTTCAGTACACAAGGAATTAGTTTGCATAATGGAGGACTTTTTCTGCATTGTAAACATTAGAATTTTACCTCTTTTTTTTTTTTTTATGTTACACATCTGTATCAGATTAATTCACTTGTAAAAATTAAAGAAACTTCAGACATTTTCTTTGCAATGATTCAGTGAGCTTATTTCAGAAGACTACCAAAATAATACATGGGATTTTAATCACTCATCAGTTCTCGAGGTTGAGATGTTATAACTGACATGGGAAAGCCAAAAGATTTGTGCTTTTAATCTGATATTCTCTAACCATTGACATAACAGTATCCTGTGTAATCAGATCCAATTTCAATTAATATTTTTAATTAAATACTATTAAAGCCTTCAATCTTGTCCTCCACTTTCACTGTTTCAGTTCTTAATGGTGGGCTATTGTTCAGGTCTCTATTATTTTCTTTTCCTCTCTATTTTAATTTTTGCTGATCAATTTTTTAACTTGCTGTTAATACTGTTTGCTATTTTTATCTGTATTTTGTCGTTTCATCTGAAATACTTCATACCACTAGTCCCATTCTTGAATAGGATTTTAAAAATCTTGAATATATTATTTTAACACTTTTGTGTATTTATTAATGTGTTCCAAAGGTACACATTTATTTCAGTGATATTCAAGTGTCTTTATTGTGCAAAAAAAAGGGATTAACAAATTTTTTAAAATCTATTTTTATTCATGCAAAAATATGATTTTGGCCTAATAAGTGTTTCTTTTATATATATATATATATATAAATAAAAAATAAATGTGATAAATGTACATTTTGGATGTCATTTTGTGCCTCTTTTAACTATGAGTTTCAGAACAATTCAACAATTCAATGACATTTGAAAGAATAAAAGAAATCAAAGACAGTTTCTTGCTAGAAGTGCCTTATTGGTGCCACTGTGGTGGAAAAGATTGCTGTGTCATGCACGCCCTATAGTGAATACAGCAAAACTCCACATTCAATTGCAGCAAACAAATACTTGTCCCCTGCCGTTTCCCTAATAGCTTCTATTAGTGGTCAGAGATGGCAGTGCTTACATTCTCCTTCTCATCAGAAGAAATTGTTCTGATCTTCTCAATAGAGACTGTGTGCACAGTTCATTTGCCACAGCCTATCAAGTTGCACAACAGAATATTCTCATCACAGTACATTCAGGCTGCATCTTCCAAAACAGAAAATTAAGACATTTTATGTGTTTTCCCATCTGAGGGGAAAGGAGAAGTTTGTCCTTCTTGGGAATGGGCATTACATTTCGCTTTCCTTCCATTAATTCACACTAACTTTTTCACTTCTTTTTCTGCAGTTTCAAAAGTCAAAGACAGTTCAAGCATTAATGTGATTTGACATTATTAGAGATAAAAGCATGATGTTTAATTTAGCAAGAAACTTGTGTTAAGTTCTTGTAATGAGTTCTAGGATAGATATTTTACAGCATCTCCAGCTTTCTGAATTGTATCTGCTATTTTCACCTAATTGCATGTCATGTAAGATCTTCCACAATATTGAAAATACTTATGTTTTGTCTTTCATTTCTTCACCTGCATTTCAAAGGCAATTTGTACACATTCCTCACTTCAGTAAACTCTTTGGTATATTTAGCCTTACAGCCACCTTCACAGTTAATGAAATCACAATAGTCCTATTTTTCATATCATAGAAATGTAGAAAACAGAACTGCAAGGAATGTCAAGAAGTTGTCTGTTCCATCTTCCTGTATTAAGATTAACTATGTCTGTAATAATCTTGACAAATATTAGTCTGGTCTGTCCTTTAATAAATCCAATAGTAGATACTCCGTGGCCTTCCAAATCAATCTGTTCCATTTCTTAACTATTCTTACTATAGGAACACTTTTTCTTAATACAAGAACTGAATTTTCTTCTTTGTGTTTTAGGTTCATTACTACTTGCCATAGCTACTACTGTTACTGGAGATGAGATAGTCACGTTGTGCAGTTTTACATCTGAAAGTGGAAACCTTCTCTCTCCTTACACATGTGATCTTTAGTCTGAACAACCCATATTATTTCAGTGTTCTTTAATATGGCACGTTTTCTAGAGCCACAGTCCTTGCTCTTCTCTGGACCACTTCAACTTGTCTCTCAAAACAGCACACATGGTGCAGTAGGCAAGGCTCTAAAAAGGTCTACTGTAGTGAAAGTGTTAGATGTGGAGAATGCACTCCCAAGAGATGTGTTGCAAGAGCGTAATGTTGTGAATATATCACAGTTTTTCTGCTTCTGTTATGCTGAAACCGCTCTGCCAGTCTTTTTAAACTGATGTATCTATCTAGACCCTCCAAAATGTATTTGTTCAGTTAATTGTTTCACCTATGCTACAGGATCTTAGACGTGACACATGTAGTGTGTATGTTATCTAGTGCAATGTTTAGGGTTTGGAAGGCATGAGCAGCTTGAAACATTTTAAATGAGCAAAATACAGTAACTAGAAATTGTAATTACTTGTAATTGCAAATGAGCCAGTGGATTCCACGTCTACCTTTCAAAAATGCCTGTGGTAATTTATTTTCCCCACTTTGAGACAAATACTTTTTTGTCCTTGCAACATACGTGAAGGACTGAGAAGTCAAGTGTCTTGTTCTCTATGGTACTAAGGCAAATCAACTAAACAAGAAAGAGAAATTTATCTCAAAAAACTTCTTGCCTAATTTTTACTAAATTACATGCTCTGAGAATGCAAACCAGAAATATCAAGTATACTGAATGCAAGCGCATCGTGCAGAGCTGCATGAGCTCTGAGGGTGATTTAAATGAAGTTAATACAGCAGTAGTTAAAACAGCATGTGAAAGTTGCTTGCTGTAGCTTGTGTCCTGTTTGAATTCTCATTCCATGCCAAGCCAATTCTCCTGATGAATATAACTGAGAAGTTATTTGTGCCAGTGTTCACAATTTTTATAACATAGACTGAATGTCAGTTCTTCTTGAATATGATGAGAAATAATTCATAATGCCTTTGTCAGATTATTGGAATACATACATATGTATTAAAGCAGGAAATGTAGTTGCAAAAATTGAAGAATTGTCTTAAGTATCAAGAGGCTCATAAGTGTCAAGAAAAATATTCAGTTGTCTCCAGCATTTCAGATTTGAGAAAAACGCACTGCAAGTTTGCCATCGTGCCTAGAGATCAAAGAGTGTCCTTGTCATTTCCAGAATTAATCACAGGAGCTTGACACACTTCTAATATAGTACTGTGGAAATGGAGAAACTTTGCCAAAAGTAAATTTATTTTTATGTTCAAGCATTACAAGCTTGAATGTAAACTTTAACTGCCATTATAGAGAAGTTGGATAGAATTCATCTGTGTCAGTAGATTAATCGTGATTGACTAATCGGCTTGACAGCATTATGTCAAAAACCAGTGCCTGTCCCAGATAACTTACAATGGAAAAGAGAGAACACAAGAGCATGAGGCAAAGGTAGAATACATTCTGTGGCTGAGATAGATATAATTCTAGTTGTAGAGGGGTATTTGGGTTTGGGGTTTTATTTTCTCCGTGTGTATGTGCAATTGCCCAGATTTCTTTTTTTCTGGGAAAAGAGGCAAAATATAAAATGCAGTGAAAATAATCAACTGAGAAAGAAGAAAAAGAGCAATCACATTGTCTTTGCAAGAGAAAGTTCATTCAGAAACAGAGGAATTTCTCTTCACAGTCTATTCATTGAACTGGAACAATAATATGTATTTTTGCCTAATACCATAAATAACAGGCTACAGTATGTCAACAGCATGTAATCATTAGCATTTTTCTTATCACTAAATGAAAATTAGTTTCTGTAAGTAGCTAATAAATTAATTTTCAAGCATGGTGCAGTCCTAAAAATTCAAGTAATTTATGGATAGTTCACGATCACAACTAGAAGTAAAACATAGTGAATTTACAGGGTTATTAGCTGTGGTTTTGTCTCAGAAACACAAATAATTAATTATCTGTTTGGAAATTGGGTATGTGTTTGGGGGTTTTCTGGTTTATTTTGTTTTAAAGAGAGAAACAGGGAGAGCAAGCACATCTTGTCTTTGCTTTCTGCGACCTGGTAAATCAAATGAACAGGACTCAAAACAGCTTCATGCTATTTGTATTCTGAATCTGAATAGTGCACTATGCATTGCTTTTGGTAACACAAATAGTAGTTCAGGAAAAAAATCACAGTTATTGTTAGAAAGGGACTACTAGGTGTTTTGTATTTCTCATCCTTTCTGGAATCCACAGCTGCAGCCTTGGTGTTTGTTTGTTTTTTTTTTCTTGTGATTTTAAGAACAGTGATGCTAACTACAACAACTCCCACTTCTGCCTTGCTTACTGGTATTTTTTTAACTCACAGTTATACAAAGATATTCACTTGCATAACAAAGGGCTAATTATGAAGTTCACACAGAATTTTGGTTCCTAGGGCCAAGTATTTTGAGAGCCAGAAGGTACTGTGAGTGCTTTATGATTACATTTACCAACAGTATGACAACATACACTTCAGTCTATTCAAAGGGAAACATAATTGGGTAGCCAAAGGAGGACAATTATTTTTCATACTAATTGTTAAGTTCCTTTTAACCTTTAATTAACTGTGAATTTTCAATAGGTTTGAACAGTCTTGTTAGGCTTCTTGCTGACAGAAGGTCATGGAAATATCTTTTCTCCTGATTGCACAGATGCGGTATAAATAAAATATAGGTGCATATACAATATATAAGGTCATAATCCTCATTTGCACTTTGAAGTGAATAAAGTATAAAAATCTTACACTGCTGAAAGCACTGGTGCTGCCAGGAGTTTTCACTTGTAGCTTCAAAAGAAAATTCTAATAGATTTTGCATTCTTGGTTTGTTTCTCTTGGCACATTTTTGATACAATCAGCAGCAGTTACTTGAAAGGCTCAGAACTGATTAGCATGGAGCCTAATATGCCTTCTTTAGATGCCATCCTAAAGAATGTTCCCTGCAGAGCAAAGGTTAAGATGCACAGAAGAAACAAAATGCTGTTCTCCTGAGTGTCGAGTTATTCAGCATTCTAGAGATTGATTCATTTAAGATGTGCTACTCCCTTCTGGTGGGTGGTTTATTTTAGAAAATACAAGAAGTGCTACATTTTAAAAATATTTCTGCCATGTTCCCCTCTGCAAACAGAAACATGGCAATGCAGTGTGTTCACGTGTATTTGTCATATAGATTCATGTATTATATAGCTGTAAATCAAACATCTAGGCGTATACTGGCTAGGAAAAGGTGTTAGGAAAGGAGCAGGTTTGATTAAAACTCCTTGTGGCACATCACTTTGCAGATGTGCAGGCAGTAGTATCAAGACCTCAGACCATTCTAGTTATATGGGTTACACTGATTTGTTTTCTGATGAAATAAACCAGGTAGCAAGGCAATATGCATTATTCATGGGATGAATAGCTTCTTGTTTTTGGTCTTGGTTTGATTCCAGTTAAAAGACAGCGGGGGAATCCTGTAACAATGGTTATTGCATCATCTCTATCAATATTGCTTGTGATCAACTTCTTTATGTTGTGCTTTTTTGCTTTCAGCTTGTAGTCTCATTGTGCAACTAACTGCATTTAAATCTCCTAGTTATATATAAATGCTGCTAAAGCTATTTTTTATACACTTTTACATGTTTTCTCTAACCTCATTCTACCTCAGAGATATTTTTTCTTGTCTGAAGCATCATTCACCTGTGGGTTTTTTTGTATCGCATCAAATTGCTTACAGAATCCTGTCAGTAGCATTCAGGTGACCTTGTCTTTATGTTAGTGGACTTTCCTTACGCCTGAAGCAAACAGAAGAGTTAGAATGTGCAGTGTGTTACCCAAATTGCTATTTCTTCCAGATTCACACAGACATAGAAGGGCAAGAGGGATGGTTCAGCCTTACGCATAGCAGAATGTGAAGGGAAAAAACAGAAGCTAGAATAACCATTGGCTTCATTGTTGCTTTCTGTATGTATCCAAACATCTGCTTCTCACTCTATCTAGTGTACTGTATGTATAAACTAGCAAAATTAACTGATGAAACACTTCAATTCAATGTTTATGATAAATGCCTATTTTGATGAGGAAAGAACATTTTCTAGACCATACAAGATCTCACTGGAAAACTAGTTCCTAAATTGCTGTTGTGGAAAATTTGTGACTAGTTTGCTACTGTGTGCTGAGCAAGGTTACTGATAGTTTTGTCAATAATTTTTCAGGATGAGGACTTGGGTGGAGTCTTTCTCTCCAAAATATCTCCAGGTAATGATGATTTTTTAATTATTATTTGATTCTGGTAAGATATTTTTATTAAGAAATAGAAAACAATTTTTTTTTATGAAATAAGATGATGACGGTGTTTGAATTTGGCTGTGACCACAACAAATCTTGTATTATTGTCTGTATGTTAATTTCACTTGAAGAATAACTTAGGTAGTAAACCAAAATGGACTGGTCATGATGTCAGTCTTTTCTGCCTTTGGGGCCTATTGGAAGGTATTTGGTCTATTAAGGGCCAAAAGGCTGACAGAGTAAAGGTTGTCTGCAGAGGACACATCTTAGACCTGCTAAGCTAGGGTGGCTTCATGTCACGCCATATGCCACCATCCTCACACTAGCAGCATTCACAATAGTAATAGGTGAGGAATAGTCCCAATAGAGATATATGTAAGGATATACACACACAAAAAAAAAAAAAAAGTCAAGAGAAAACATGCTACAAAATTACATATCGAGTGAATTAGACCTTTTCCTCAGACACAGAAGAAATACTATGCCATGCAAATAGTGTATCTCTCAGCGGTGGGTTAGGAATGAGCAGTCATTCTCAGTGGAACCCTGGAGAGGAGAAAATAAAACATTTTCACAAATTGCTAAATTTGCTTTTTTGTATTTCTTTTGATGTGACAGGCCAGATCATTTTGCCTGTGCTCACACTGATGAATGTATCTGCTTACAAGTAGTTCCACTGAAAGAACCCAGATTATTCACTTAAGCAAAAAGGACCTTTAAAATGCCAGTTAGAGAAGAAGAATTTGCCGCCACCTAGCAGCATGATTTTATAGTTTTTCCTTTGAAAAGATGTGGTAGAGGGGTAATTAATTGATGCAAGCTTACACTTTTCAAAATTACTATTGTTTATTAATTTTGATATTCAAAACTCTCACCACCCTGACCATTAATTTTAATAATAACTGATTCTTTTCATGCTCATGGAACGCATTATATAAAGGATAAACTAGATCTAGAAATAACTAGCAAAAATATATAAACATTAATTAAACTGGAAGAGAAGGTTCTTGTGGTCAATATACCACTTACCCACTTGGTGGACTTCTTTCTGCTTATGGCAGAAGGCAATTGGTAAATTACAAGAAACGTTAAGTATTTACTCACAAAATATTATCTCCTGATTCATGGGGCTAGCTACAGCTTAAGACAGAACCCAAACACTTTCAGGGAATTCTGTTTATGTCTGGTTGGCCCTTAAGGCTTTAGATTCTTCCCAGGCTTCACAGGATGCTGGAGAAAGGGGCAGACGATCTCTGACCTTATTCTAGCTCCTCTGGATGATCTGTGTATAAGGCTTTAGATTCTTCCCAGGCTTCACAGGATGCTGGAGAAAGGGGCAGACGATCTCTGACCTTATTCTAGCTCCTCTGGATGATCTGTGTATCTTCCAGGACTTCCCATCTTGCCAGGAGACTTTCAGGCATAGGCAGGATGTCTTGTGCTGTGCAGTCTTGGCGTGGATGTCACGCTGGCTATACAGACCTATGGTGTGGAGGTATTTAGAGCTGGTTCTTAGTAAACTCGAGGCAGGCAGTTTGCAGGCTGTTCAGCAGGGCTGAGTTATAGTTTAGCAAAGCATAATGCTATAAAGTATGGCAGGATCACTGCCAGAAGCAGAAATCAATGGCAGCAGGCAGCAGTAAGCAAACAGGCATGGATACAAGGACAGAGCTTGTTGTGTTACCTGCTTATCTCTTTTTATCCATGCAGCCCAAGGCTAATGAGCCTTTGGACACAGAATAGCCAATCAGAATGGCAGTTAGCCAAGCTTGACCATACTCGATGAAGTCATAGACTTGCTTTACCCAAACTTGGGAAAGACATAGGCTTTTCAAGAGGCAGGCACAAGCCAAGTGTTTACCACAGGATGTAAAGAGGAGCAAAACAAGTTTGGGCAAGCCAGAATCTCTCAGACTCAGTGACTTCAGTTTCTTTGTCCTCTTCCTGCGGTTGCTTCTCCCCAAAACAGAGAGGGAGAGCAGAAAAGCATGTCTGAGCATGCCAGGACAAGTATAAGCCTACTTTGACCTATCAGGCCTATCACATCAAAACAATGTAAGATGCTTTAGCGTTCTGACTACTAGGATGTAACCAATATGAAGGTATTCACCAGTAATTGCGCTTCTCTTTCAAACTTTTCCAAGTTTTCCAAGTTACGCACAGACATAATTTACAGAGTATTCTTGCCACATGAAAGATAGTGTATAGGCTGATTGCTGTAGTGGTTCAATGGAACACATATATCTGGAAGATCTCTGCACTGGCTTTGAGGGACAATATTTGCTTAACCTTTGTCTGAAGTACTGTGGATGTACTTATCACTTTGTTGCAAAAGGTTGTTGAAATACAGTTCTTCTTGTATGTAATTCATCTTTACAGAAGTAGCCCTAACCAAATTTTACATAAGAAGTGTCTACAAAGAAATAAAATTTCCTGCTATGTATAGCAAAAATAGGAAAATAGGGAAAACCTGAAAAATATTATGAGAAAAATATGTGGTATTTCTTTCAGTACAAAGTTTTGTTTCAGGCTCAAATAAATTATTAGTTTTTAAAGAAAGTCAAAGAAAAGAAGCTGAATAAAATAGAATTTGGAAGTCAGAATAAAGTGCTTGATTTTGGTACTGGAAAGATGTTTCATATAGTGTAGTGGATAACTACCCTGAGCCATAAGGCAGAATTGTGCAATAACAGAATAAGCAGCCTGCCCTTTTCTAGGAACTGCCTCATCACACAACCTCTGACTCTAACTTATTTCTTTCTATATAAAAAAAGTTTGCAGATGTCATGCAGTGATGTTGAAGTACCTGTACCTCTCAGGGACAGATTTTACAATCTGTTCACAAATCCTAAGTCAGGGATCTATTTCCTGACAGTGTGGAGTGGTTGGGAAGCAGATCAGATCTTTCCTGTCTTCTCATTTGTATTCTATGAACAGATCAAGAACTTGAGTTGTCTAATGCAATTTTTTCTAACACTTAAAACTGATTTAGGATTTGTATGGACTGATAACTCTTTGCCTACACTGGTCTGTAGCATCACAGAGAGTGCAGTGAAGATATTGAACTCAGAAATGTGTAAGAAGCTCAGACAAGAGTCCTTCTTAAGTAAATTAAATTCTTGCTTATTGGAGACATATACAGGATGTGTGGACATTTTTTACATTCATCTTCCTTCCCTTTGGGCTTAGCCATCTGTATTTCTCCTTTGAGATGTAATTATGTTGAATGTAAACAAGCAAACTGTTAAGAAAAGTGTGATACAGCCTAAAGTAAACAACTGGATATAATTTAGCTGTTAGACTGATTTTATAATACTTCTTTAGCAAAAAAAAAAAAAAAAAAAAAAAAAAAAAAAAAACCCTTAAAAATTGAGGAACTTTTTTTTTTCTTCTTGCTTTATCTTTCCTTTAAGATAAATGCACCCATGCTGAAAGCATCAAACATCAGGTCAAAAAACACCAGGTGGTTGGATTTTCTTTTCTTCTAGTCTGTGTTTAAGAGTTTGAGTGTCATGAACTAATTGAGTGATTATTAGAGCCGTTTTCTTTGCATGTCACTCTAAAAGGCTGGCTGAGAGTGCTGCAAAATGCAGGTGCAATCTGAAAATAAATGAAATATAAGGCTTGGCAGTAGTTTGTGAAGCATCATTGGCTGGTTATAGCTGTGTTAATCTGCTTTGTTACAGCTTGCATTCTGTCTCAGATGCATTCTCTTTCATTGTTTTATTTTCAAAGAAGATTCTTCTCAGTCAAAGTAACACTTCCTTCATTTTCTTTGGAGGGGGGCCACTTCTGTTATGCAAAAGTACCTATTCTTCTTAAGGAAAAGGTTATTTAAAGATGCAAATGTATTATTACATGTGAAACTTCTTTGTTTTAGTAAAGTACATTTTCAAAATGATAGACATTTCTAATGTATGAAAGTAAAACTGGACCACTTCTATTGATATCTGGATTTGACAGGGCTGCTTGAATCTAGGACATTAATCTCTATCTTTTTGTATTGATATTCTATGTCATCAGCACTAAGGAGCTCACGGGTACAGTTTCAAACATTAGCATTGACTGCCCAAAAGCTAAGTCTTATTGTTTGTGTTTATTTTATATTGCTCCCATTGTGAAGGACTTCATTCAGTTGGGAGTATGTTAATGCAATGCCCTTGTTAGAGAGGGACATGAGTTAAGATGGCATGAAATATACCCTGAACAAGTCCTTGGCTCTGACAGTGCTCCCAAACTCTTGCATAAGTTCTGTTTGAAACGGTGCTAAGTTATTCCTACATTTGAGGATTTTAGTAGCTGCTGCTTAACTATACCAGGAGCAGAATTCATGACCTTGTTCTTTATTATCCTGAGTGCCTTAAACTACAGATACTGCCTTTTACTGCAGACTTCCAAGCACCAGAACCAGTTGTTTGAAGCTGGGCCTGTCAGACAGTCACTGACTGAAGTTTTTGACCAAATTCAATAAGCAAAAGCAAGCTGCAAAATTGTTGGATGCAATAGTATTTTGACAAGGTCCATTTTTGCATAAAACTATACTGCTTCTTTATAAAGAAGGCAAACAGCTTTTGGAGGAGGTTGAGTGTGGCTATATTATGAGGGCTATGAAGTTGTGCGAAGCTTTCATTGGCTCACTAGACAGAAAAGCGACCAAGATCTATAAATAGCATTTGTTTTCCTGCACAAACACAGAGAACTTGTAGAAATATAAATTGATCATCCTTCTGTTTCCATTGCATGCTTATCTTCAGGACTTTGCCTCTTCTCTATGCAGTAAAATGCAGGTTTGTGAAGTGTAGCTTTTTACAGGCATCCATGAAAAAAGTTTAATGCATTTTATAGCTTGTACCTACTGTAACCAGTAATGCGGATTATTCAAATCAGTTCTGAATAGACCAAACAAGTGAACAAAGGTTGTTATTTGAGATGAGACATTTTTATTTCTCTGATCCTCCAAGTGGCATTTGTGACCAGGGGTAACCATGATTTCCGTTTTTCTCTTAGACGTTTAGCTATGACACAACAGCCTCTAAGTTATTTGTCAACAGAGCACCAGAACTCAATAATAGTGTTGGCTGGTTAAAAGTGGTCAGGCACAGCTTAGTTTGATTTCACCCTCCATTTGTACCTGTAGGAAGTCTCCCAATAAAGGTTAGTGATGGGGGAATGTTATAAAGGTTCAGAAGATTTGTTTGAATAAAGACCAAAGCATCTGAGGCTTTTGGTGCTGTGAATTTCTCAAGAGCTTTGTTTTTGTATTAATTTTTTTCCTATCTGTTGACAATTTTTAAGTACCACAAGAGTCACCTTTTTCTTGCAGTGTCTTCAGTACCATTAGACAGAGGCAAAATTTGATCAACTGAAGTACACTGCTTTTGAGATGAAGGCATTATACATATCTTTTCTGATACCCTATTGACCTACTGCTATTTATCTAATTGCTTTAAACTATTTTTTCTTCTCCCATCATCAGTTTGGGTTACAAGCTCTTTGATGCCTGACTCTATATATTTGTCTAATGCCTTGCATGGAGAGGTTGTGATACTATTATTTAGCCATGACCCAGGTGCAGTTTATATCAACAGAGCACCTGCTGGCTCACCAAGAGAGCATATTCTTTTTAATATGGTCTTACAAGCATTGTATGCTCTCGACAGGTTTAAATCAGATGAAGATATGGTAGAAAGTCTGGCGAGTTTATGCCATCATTCTTCTCTAATTGTGAAATACAAATGCTTTGTTAGGAAGAATAAGCTTCCAAAACCTTATAAATGACAAAATCTTCAGTTGGGTTGCCAAAAAAGGATTTCAACTGTATAGAATTGTACAAAGAAAAGGAAAAGAAAATCCAGAGACAGGAGACCACATTGCTGCACAGCCTTTGAACATATAATAATGCTAGTGCCAGACTTCCCTACCTCAGAGTGCCAAATTGGCATTTACTCTAATCCTCCCCTTTTCCAGTGTTACACTCAGCAGTCAAAAAAACCTGGAATGAGTGGAAAGTGTTGATTTATCTCTGGGGAAGTCCAATGCCAACATTTAAAAGGAGGATAAGAAGAATGCAAGTATAAGGGAAAACAGAAGAAGAAAAAGGAAAGAGGAATAAAAAAGAGGGAAAAGAGAAAAAATATAAAGGAGCAAAAGCAAACAAAACAGAGATAATAGAAAATCAGATTTATTCTGGAATTAATAGTTAAAGTCAAAGGTTTGTCATGAGTTCCTACTGTGCATAAAAATTGCATCTTGTCTCAGAGTCATTTTCCATCCTGAGTATTCAAATAATTATAGATAGACAAAGATCCTTTTGGCCGAACTTACTCATTGAGCTTTATTCTAAATGACCTAAACGAAAGACTTGTGGTTTTTTGTAAAGCATCTGTCTGTATGATGTATTACCAGATGTAATACACAAAGTTGAGAATTAAGAAGGAAGAGTGAAATGTAAGCAGATACACAAAAACTCAAAACCACCCTTGAAAAAAAATATTAAGGTTGCTCCTATCTGAATATGACCACCAAAAGCAAATAGACTTTTAAGAATAGTCATGTTTGGATTAGGATAATTAATTGTCCTATGGTACGTGGTTACCACAGCAGTGGCGAGTGACTTGTTTGAAAAGAGTAGAGAAGGGACAGAAAAATATCTTCCATAGTTAGAGGTTTTCTGCCATTGTTCTATTTGACAATGAAATTCTATACAGGTGATTGAAATAGTTCACTTTGTGCAGGAAGTCTGGAATATTCCTATCACTTTCTGCATGCAGATGACAAGGTGCTGCCAGCAGTACAGCATCGTCTGCTGCAGTTTCGGGGACTTGACTGATTTCCATCCATTCGAATTGGTCCAAAGCACTGAACTATTCACATCTCCAGCATTTGTAGAGCCAGACCAATTTGCCCTTATCACAACAGAGTTGCCGAAGGCTTTGTGAATTACAAGCTGTTTCTCATGTTTATTGATAGACTGATATTTGGAAAAGGACCAAAGTAATAATAGTTTTTAAAAGTATGGTTCATTTCCATTGGAATTGAATTTTTCTATCTTGCTTGCTTTGTACCTTCCCATTTCTCTTTTGCATTTTTGGGGGGATGGTAGTGGGATAAAAGGACATGCAGAGCTCAGTTTCTAAATGTGAGACCTCTGGGAGAGGGAACTGAAGTAATTGAATTGGATTAGACAAGCCAGCAGAACAAAGTCACATTCCATGAGGTTTTTCCAGCACTGAGTAGATGAATAGCAATTATTTAAGGATTAGTGCAAGTCTAAGATGCAGTCCACTCTGAATACTCTTCACCATATATAAACAAAAGCAAGATGTAATATATGCTATTTAAGCTTCTTTTTATCTGTAATAGATTTCTTTTAAAGCTGCAAGAACTTGAAATAAAATCCTGCATGGTGACTAAGCACTCTTACTATTTTTCAATAAAGAATTAAACCCTTTAAGCTTTTATTCTGAAGAGATTCTAAAGAGAGCTTAATTTAAGACACTCTAGCTTTAAATTATGTCTACCCTCATTCTGGTGGCTTCTTTTTAGTTGTTGGGTTGGGGTTTTTTTTAAGTGGAACAGAGATGAAAGGAATATTTTAAAGTGACAGGCTCATTTAGATTTTTTTTTTTTATGGTGCCCTTTTTTAAAGTTTCTGAGGTCTTCCAGCTTTGCAATGACACTCATTTTTGGCCAGATCTTTAAAAGTGCCTTGCAAAGCTGATTTTAAACTAGACTTTAACCCTGGATTTTTCATTAACTGTATCCCTAGTGGTCAAATAAGGGAACAATAAACTGTAGTATTTCTTGAAAGACTGTTAAAAAAAAAGTTTGGTTGGGGTTTTTTTGTTCTGTTTTGTTTTTTTTTTCTCATTTCAAATTCTATCTTCCAGTGCCTTGTAAAGATTACTTTGGATGCATTATCTGATAGTACTACACATATCAGAATAATCATACTTTGAATAAGCTGTAGCTCCTAGGTAATTTTTTTTCTAGAGCACCATGAAGTACCATTGTGGGAGATGAATTAATGTTGTTACAGCTGTGATTCCTTGTTCCTACTTCATTCTGGGAAGTATTGGATATAGTTTTTTATCTTTGAGATTGGATTGCTTCTATTCCACAGAGGCCTCTGCACATTGTTTCTTTTACACATACTTCATGTAATAAAGCTTTTGTTGTGGTTTTAGTTTCCCACTTCTCCCCACATTATGATATAAATGAAATAAGCAGTAGGTTAACCACAACGTGATAACATTGTGAAGTTCTAACTTTTATATATCCTGTCATTTTGGAAACCTCAGGTGCTAATTTTTAATTTTTATTTATTTGTTTGTTTGTTCACTTATTTATTTTTATGTTTTATTCATTGGAATTGGTTCATCTTCAGCCAGATAATCTTAATCTCTCTTTCCATTGTAATTGACCAATACATTTTAATGCATTTAGACCTGTGATTTTTGAGACATTAGGTTCCTTTAGATTGTAATGTTGTGTGAATTCTTGATTTTTGTGGACTCCAGGGGGGTTACAGTCATAAGATGAATATTTGGGCAAAGACTTGAGTGGACAGGACGCAGAACTAGAGGCCAAGAAACTTTTAAAAGTTTAATGCAATCAAGAGCAAAATTCTATGAATTTGAGCATCTCAAACTACTAGCTTTTATTTTTGTTATGGAAAAATACAGAACAAGCTACTGATTTGAATTTTTTTATGTCAGGAAATATGTCTGCAAAATTTGGCTCTTTCATTGAAAGCTTCTTTTAAGGAAGGTGTGGAAAATGCAACAAAGACTGAGAAAGATTCAGAGACCATATTTGTGGAACAAATGCAGCTTTAAATTAGGGTTTAGAGATTATCCTCTGTTAGATGAGTAGTAGAACTGGGGAAAAAATGGCAAATTCTTCAAGTATGCAATTTCTCTTTCCATTGTAAAACAGGTAATGCAAGCTTGAAGCTAGTCACAGATGAGAATGAAGGCTGTAAATTTAGCATTACCACTTACATCATCTGGATAACAACGTAGTTGAAAGGTACTGTGAAGTAGAACAGACCTTAGGTTGAGGAAAACCTGATAAAGTGTTCTGTGTAGGAAGCATAATTCTTTAGCAGCCTGTGAGGAGTAACTGCATCTGTAGAATGAGATGATCAAGAGGATGACCTTCCTACAAGGAACTGAGGGAAAGTGTTAGGCCAGCTTCTTACACTTGAAGAGAGGATGCTAAATCCAAGGTCTGTTGAGCTTTCAGTAAGCCGTGGGGAACATCTGTGTTTGTTGATAGACTGATAAGCCAAACAAGATTTGACTTCTTATGCTAGGGAAAAACAACCCTGAAATAATGTGCAGAACAAAACAAATCACATGCACAAAAATGTCAGCAATATGAGTTAGGTTTTATATCTATACATATCTTTCAGCTAGCAAAGAAGTACAATCACTGCTAACTCAAAAGAGGCAAGATTTGCTGCTGCTGTAATACAGTCAGGAAGGGCATTTACTGAGACTGAAGCCAGGGTAATTGCCTGTCTTGGTAGAAGAACAGGGCACTACCCAATATGTTGCATTAGCAACATGAAAAATATTAATATGGTGTTACAACCTTTCATTTGTGATCTCTGGTGCCACTTCTGATGAGTGAAAGTCTAAGGCACAAAAACTTTCCGCCAACTTGGCTTTGATCAAGAGATGTTTCTACTGTCTGTATCTATCAGACTTTTGCTATAATTGGCCTTACCAATTTTGTTCACACTTCAACTGTGCAGAATATGTAGCACACTGGTAACAGGCTGTCTTGTGTTGATAACAAGGTTTTTAATAAATCACTCATCCTTCCTATAATAATAAGGCTTTCTGCTGTGTTTTCTCCTTCAAAAGTAAAGAGAAAAATAATTCTGCCACCTGTACTGTCATTTTCTTGTCTGTCTCATTTTCATTCTTTCATGGCATGACATGGTGCAACATAACAATAAGATCGAAAGGAAAACTGCTGTTTTTCTTTATTTTCTTTCCACATGACACACTGCTGTTGTTCCAAGTCGCAGGACCAAAAAGAAACTCAACTGGAGGGCAGGGGAAGATGGATGAGGGTGTGCAGAGGTTCCCAGAGGGAGATGGAAGAGCAAACAAAACAATTGTAGGCGAAAAAATCTCAAACAACAGAAAACACCAAAGTGTTCAGATGTTGAACATTTTTCTCCCAGCTCTCAAAGATAATTCATCATGTAACTTTTTTTTTCTGGTAGTAAGGAGTGGGCCGTTTAAAATGGT
This sequence comes from Psilopogon haemacephalus, assembly GCA_013396835.1. NCBI lineage: Eukaryota > Metazoa > Chordata > Aves > Piciformes > Megalaimidae > Psilopogon > Psilopogon haemacephalus. Next base: position 1,358,610 of record VWZI01012593.1, read on the forward strand.
CATGTTTTAAGTTCCTCCAATTCATTACCAAAGCTTTGAATTTAGTATTAAAACAGCAATAAGATTTGGGTTAAGGAAGGTGTAAGAATATCAGCATGGCTTGTCCGTAGAATGAACAGAGAAGTATGCATTCTGTACATTAACCTAGTGGCACATTGATAGTTCAAAATTCCTACCTGGCTGAGACATACTTCCCCTAACTAAAAACAGACAGCTTCCTATAGAAATTATTAACAGTTAAACATGGACTTTTGAAATTGTCATAAGGTTTGTCATCCAGTTCAGTGGGCTTTGGATACCACCTTGAGACTCTGAACTGCCTAACAGGCCAGTAAGTAATGTGACAGTAGTTTTTATAATGTGGACATCTCATTTTATTTTCTGTAAGAGTAGGGATGAGAATCACCTGAAGACCAAAGAGATTACCGTATCCTTTATGTGTAAAATTTGTCACTGGCCATCATAGACCAGAAATGTAATCACTTATGATTATCTGTTTCCTTCATACTGAAGTTCAAACTTAATTCTTGTTTGCTCAAACACAAAAAAACCAGGTTTGTTTTCCACACAAGTGGAGACTGTTATGTATACAGTTCCACAGTGTGTGCTTAGCCTTCCATGGTAAGAAGTGTTTCTCTGCATTCTTAAGTCTGTATTTTTATTAAAAAATGAAATGTGATTTTGAAAGAAAAATATGTACCAGAGTTGCATCATATAAGCCTTAGACCATCCAAATGAGAAAGGTTTTGAAGATTGGTACATCTGGTATTATCCTGAAGCTAAGAACCGTATTTTCAAAGACAGATAAGTAGATAGTGGGTCTTTGAACATTGGAAAAGCACATAAATTCAGTAACAGAAGCTTTTAAAATAGTCCCCCCCTAGGCACTATTTACCTGCTTAAAGAGTGCTGAAAGTCAAGCTTTAGAACTTCCAGGCCCTATATATATTCTTTATCTTTCTCTTCTTCTATACAATTGCTTTCTCCATGTCTTAGTGACTCTAGAATTACACCAAGTGTGTGGCTGCTATGATCTTAAAAATAATGATGAACACATTGTTTTTTTCTGTTGAACATTAGTGCTGACCAGGAATAGAGTCCATTTTATTCTCATCTGAAGCAGCATTCTTTTTTTTTTAACGCAAACATGTTGTTTAGCAAGTCCTGCTGAAGAAGAACCTTCCCTTTGTTCAGCACGTGTGCACCACAGCTTTGTGCCAGAGCTGATCTTGCTTTCCTTCCTCCAAGGATGTCTTTAACATTCGCAATTAAAATGAGCATCACTTCCCCATTTAAGATTATGATCAACTTCCTTTCCTCATATTAAAAAAGGGTGTTAAATCCTTCTTTCAAATCATTTTATCTCAATGCAAATAGTAATTTCTTCTTGTCTCACATAAAAGTTCATGCTCTGAATCTATATAAAAGACCACTGGCAACATGAGAGCCCAAATCTAGTGCTCAGGCTTTCTGTGAAGAGATTGTTTCATAGCACTGCCTTGATTGGATATCACTTGTCAGATAGGTGTTATGATGAATTCAACTCCAGCATATGTGAAATGAGTTTGCAAATTTTGCATTATCTACAACCTCTGCTCTTCTGTGTGGAGTACCCTCAAAGACACTGAATTTCCTGTTAGAACAGTTGGAAGCACCCTTATTCTTAATTATTATTATTTTAGTCCACACACTTGCATCAATATACTAACATCCAGTAGCCTGTAGAAGATGTGCTCTGTGAGTGAGATAACTGAATATTAAGAGTTTTAAAATATGAAACCTCTAATTAGGTCTGACTGACATCAAATCATACTGGACTCTTGCTCTGTAAGAAATATGCTACATCAGTAACATCATTACTGGGTGATAGGAATAAGACTATAACATTTAGTTAGGTTGCAACAACAATGCACATTTGGGAATCATTTACTGGCGCTCAAAGAAGATGGATAAAAATCAATATTGCATGTTGCCTACATAGCTATTTCATTCTCCAATTGCCAACAAGCAATAAATTGGTGCTAGAATTAGAATTCTGACATATCATTAATCAGAGGAATAAATACAAAACAACTTGATGAACCTTGCTATAAGAAACACAATTGCAAATAAAAAGCCATCCCGTATGTGTCATTTCTTGCTCAGGCTTTATATAATTCAACAAATTGTATCATAAATTTTGGCAAAAGGGACACTGGAGTTGTCAACTTAATTCTTTTAAAGAGAAAAGCTCAAAAGATAATATTAGTTCTGCATCACACAATGTAATTCTACCTTTTTTACCTTTATAGGGCTTTAAATATTGTTTTCAGTGATGAGGACATAATCCTATGAGGATTGGTATACACTTAATTAGAGACTTTTAGGTTACAGTATTTTACATTTCTGTTTCAATCCAACTGTCTGGTCTGCCTCTGCTTTTCTCTTTTCAGTTCACATGACCATTCTTTTGTTCAGCCAGTCGTAGTCAGCATATTAATGGACTGATATCAGTAATGAATTTGGTACACTGAAGACAAGATTTTTTTTCTCTCAACCTCCCCAGAGGCAAGGTTGGGCTCATTTGTTGATGATACTCACATCTAAGCGCACGCATCTTTGGAATTTTTACCAACACTCCAACACTTCTTTTTTTAAAACAAGAGAAATGTCCCTTGGTGACCAGAATTAATCAGCTTGCTTGTTTGGTTGGTTGGGTTTTGGTGGGTTTTTTGTTTGGTTGGTTTGGTTTGTTTTGTTTTTCTTCTGGACTGTGAATTTGTGTGTTAGGATTTGTCCTTCTCTATTATCAGTATTGAGCAGCTGCATTTAACACTATAGTCTGATGCTGAAAGAAAAATGCTGTTGCCCACCAAGTACTGTGACACTGTAGAACTTAGTGGACAAGGGGTTAGTAAGTTTGAAGAACAAAGGAACATGTTTTAAGTGTCCTCTCACTTTGATCTTGCTGTAGATCACAATAAATGAAACTAGAAGAAGGTGTAATTCAAAATGGCATTGGAAAGCTTTTTCATCTCCTCTTCTACTGGAAGAAAAAACGATGTCTGGTCCCTTCCAAAGAACCACAGATCTCCACTCATTATAGATTTAGAATGACTGCTCTTCTGCCATGCTTCATGGGGAAAAGGGAAGAGAGCATCAGCTGGGGAGAGGAAATTAAGTGTGAAGTGAAACATCCCTCCTTTTCCTCCTATTGCAGTAGGAAGCCTACTCAGTTGGAACAGCTGAGCTCTGGTAAGTTCAGGAAAAGACAGGGCAGAAGCAGAGGCTTAGCAGTGTGAAACACTGGGCAAGGAAAGACAGAAGATTTTAGTGTAAGGTTAGTACTGTAGGTACTGTGGTAACAATATATTCATCCTCATCGTTCGCATATGGCTTGTCTTCTGCACAGGCATCAGGTTATGCACATCTCGAACTGCAGTGTTACCCTTCCTCAACCAAATCATCCAACATTTTCTGCTCTCTGCTTGAAACATGAAATTACTTTTACTTGTGCATCCCCTATTGGAGGCAGAGAAACAGCAAGAGCTGTATCTGGTTTCAAACTACAGATTGTCCAGTCAGCAGAAGTGTGGTGTGCTTGGGTAATACCTTTCTCTTTTTGGGGCTCTTCTTTTTGGAGAAAGAAAAGTACAGGTAGCTCATTTTAATTAAAAATAAAACTAAACCAAACAAATAATAAATACAACTCAAACAAAACCAACACCATCACACTAAGTAAGACAGAAGAAATCAGTTAACAGTGAAGATTTTGGCCTGAAACAGGATAAAAAATCACTGTTGAAGAAGCTGCGGATCACTTGGAGGTGTTACACCCTGGACATTTTTTTTTCCCTTCTGATAGTTTTAGTTGTGGAGAAGAAGTACAGATGCTAGATCAAGTCTGTCAGTATGAAGATCTTCTAGCATAGTGACACAGTCTCTATAGTCACCTATATTCAGCTGACAATGTGCACATATCTGTATAGTCACCTGACCAGGCTGTGGCTGTAGGCCCCACTTGTAGTTGGTGACCATACAGATATGTACACATTATCTCCACATTTCCTAAATCACATGAGGTCAACACTATGAACTTACTTTATTTCTATACTAGCTGCTGTGGCTGGACTGCTAATGGAAGGGGTGGATGTTCCAGTTTGCTCTGGGGGCATAGCTGCTGTCAGGTTTCACTGGCATTCTCAGTTCCTTGCAGTGTGCCTCTCTTCTGGGGTGCCTTTAAGCTTTGCTGTTTGTATGTAAGCATTAGCTCTGCCACTGTGCCCTAGTTCAGTCCTAGCTGGTTTTGAAATAATCCTGTAATCTTTTCACATTCCGAGTTGTTACATAACCTGGACTAAGTTAATGCATGATGTGTGTTTCTGGCCTGCTCTACGGGCACACTGAGCACTCAAAGATCACACCGTTTTAGCAGAAAATCAAAGCATTAAATAAGCAAAACGTTGTCATCAATTTAAAATGAGTATTTGTAATTGCCTGCATTCCAGGGCAACAGCCCAAATCCCGGTATTTAGTCTGCCCCAGAAAGATCTTCCTTGTCATTTGCCTCAAAGCAAGAGTGAAAGTCGGGTTGGGACGAACTGTAGTAGAGATAAACTATTATATTGTAGGCTACCTGAATGCTCATTTTAAGCCTGGGTAACTCTGAGAAGTTACAAACATATGTGTGTGGTCCAGAATAATATGCCCAGAAGTTAAGAATTCATATGCAACTATTTCTTGTAAAGCATTTTTTAATTAGTAGAGAAATACCCACTTAAAGTGTCAGACTGAACTTTTCAGCTTGTTTTTGGTAGCCAATTTTCTTGCATCTTGTATTTCACAGACTAGGTATGTGCTCACAGACGCTCCCAGGGACAAAAGGATAAGTGTGACAGCCAGTGAATGCTGTGAATCTTCTCAGTGTATCAGTTTCCAAAACACCTGCATTAATCAGTGTTGAATGGAACTAGTGTGAGAATGGCTCAACTTCTCAGTCTTTCAATTTCATATGATTCAATACAGAGAAAAAAAAACAAAACCCACAACCTCTTTTTAAGGTCTAGTCTGTTGATTAGATTTTTGTTCATGGCAAAGTTAAAATATTGATAATTTCTGAAAATTAAAATATGCTAAGTTTTCAAAACAGAGAGTTACCTGTTGCAGTAAAAACATGGGGTTTTCACCAGTCTTTTTTCTACTTACAATACAGCAAGGGCTTGTGATGTTAAACCTTTAATGCCTGAGCTGAGAAAACTAATCAAATTACTCAAAAGTGTGTGATCAGCTTTACCTGATATCATAAAAAAACACATCTCAAGAGCTGCATCTTAAACAGACATATTTACAGGGCAGTATTCTGCTAACTGCAAAACAAATAAGGTATCTTGTGTGCAAAATCTTGTTTCTCTGAATTAGCAATGACTTAAGTTTGGGCTAATTTACTCAGCTGAGAAACAAGCTGAATTAATCTTTGTGGATTTTTCATGCATTCAGTGTTAGTATGGTTCAGTTGCTTTTGGAGTGAAATAGCTCATTCAAAGCTATCTTTATGTCAGTGATCAAAGAATTTTTGCGAACAGAAATGTGAGAGGCTTGCAGCATTTCTTTTCCAAGCAAATATTAACTGCTCTGTTTACAAAGTAGCCTTTGCTTTTAAATAAAGTCTGTCAAAATACCATGAGAGACCACAGGTCTGGCACTCCAGTTGTGAGAATGGCTGGAGTTTAACAATGGAGGATATAGTTGCCTTAGCTGAAAAATACTGTAGGCGTCTAGCATCGTAGAAGAGTTTAGTTTGGAAGTGGCTTCAGGATTTATCTTCCAGCTGTCACTCAGGAGGTCTGAGTGACCTAAATCAGTTTGCAGAAGGCCGTGCTTGGGTGCTGAACAGGTTACATCTTTAATTCTCTCATGTGAGTTGACAGAATTTAAGAACACATGCTAAAATTTTAACTGTAAATCAGAAAAAAAAAATCTCTTATTTGAGCCATTTATTACTTCATACATCTACTTGAAATCAGGAACTAAACCAGTCTGGTAGAATAAATATAAGTTAAAAATATATTCTAAAAACAAACAACCTTCATAAGATTGAGTATTTCCTAGTATTCTTTTTTTTTTTTTTTTTTTCTCCTTTTCTATTGGCCTTGCCAATGAGTTTTGCTTTTAAGATTTTGGAGGATTAATCCAGCATATCTCACTAGCTTTGCCCTCTGTGATCTCATAGGATAAACTTAGAATTAATTCCTCATACCCTTTCAGATGGAATAGATAAGCCTTTAGATAAAATGTTATTTCAGTTGCTGTCTTATCCGGATGTTTGAGCTGCCAGTTAAATTGTAAATTAAAGGCTCAAAACTCTGGATTACAGACTCCAGCTTCATCATTAATGAAAAAATATGCCCTTTTCACAGTTTGCCATTCTTTTGTCTTTGCAACAAACTCCTGAAAATATAGTGAATCTTTTGCACTCTTGTGTTTAACAAAGCAAAGGTATAGCAATACAGTCCTCCCTATAGAGGATGAAGCTTCTACCATGAAGAACTGATTTGTCCCTATTCTGTCAACTTTTATGACCATACTATCTAAGTGTGAAGCTATTTCCAAAAGAGACTTCTTGCTTTGGCATAAAGAAAAGCCTGGATCAGACTTTGTAATTATACTACTTTGCAAAGTTTGTATCCCAAATTTTAATGTGATCGAAAATTCTTCATTGTCATTAACCTTTGTGTATATCCTGTCAGTTTTGGCACTTCCATTAACTCATTTTCCCATTCACACGGTGGGGATTTATCTCTGTCATGTCTTCATAGTTCTAAATTAAGACAATTAAATTACTAAATAACAATTGACCACAGTATTTCAAAAGTATCTTTTTAATTGAGCCTTCCTGTAAGGACAGACAATCTTTATAGAAATACAGATATCCTTGCAGTTCTGTTTTATGGGAAATCTTTGTGCAGTTACATTTGGATGTTAAGAGGGAAATCTAACAAGAGAAGTGACTTATTTGTATAATCCATGAGATGCCGGATGGTTCACATACAAGCTCTACCTCATTTTGTGGTCTTAGGATTCCTGGCTGTAGCATTTATAAGTGGAGGGGGGGGAAGTTAAAAAAAAGAACAGAGGAAAAAAAACAAGTGATAACTTAGAATCACAGAATCAGTCAGGGTTGGACTGGGAACTCATGCATATATAAAGATGTATGGTGCCTTGTTTGGAAGTCCACCTGATAATATTTATCATCTTGGTAGGTTTTCTGTTCCATGCAAGCATGATTGGTTGGCAGACCAATTCAGAAGGGTTATGAAGTCATCAGACAAAAACCCTGGAACGCTAACAATTCACTGTTGTAACAGTGGTATGTGTATTTTTTAATTTTTCTTTTTAGCTCTTTCCAAATGGTTCATTCTCCAACTTCTGTTTGCTTCCAGTTTCTCTTTTAAAGTGATGCTCCCTTGAGGCAGAATTCATGCTGGTCTTCTGTGATGGGCTAAATTTTTCTCCCTGCAGTTCACTCAGGTTGGGCTATCATGTCAGCTTGCAGCCTTCAGTCTCTGAAATTAGCACAGCTACTTGCTGTTTAGATACTGTGGTGCATCCCACAGGTATTTACATTTTTATATACTTTGTATGTTAACTGACCTTGCAAATCTCTCAGTGTTGTCACCATTATTTTAAAGAGAGCTGCATATGGGAGCAGATTGCAACTGTACTTAGTGAAGTGTTTTAGGGCACTTTGGAATGGAAAGCATTATATGTACATTATTGATGACAGCATAAATACCTTGTAATAGTGTATATGGCATATTGATAAATGTAACATGAACTGCATTATAAATGAAGGGCTATGAGAGAATATAAGACTGACAGGATAAAACCAAAAGGAAAATAAACCTCATCTGTTAGGCAGACCTTTTTTACAAACTTCCTCTGTTTTCTGTTACACAGCACATAACCACCTAGAGCCCAACTGTGGTGAGAAAGGCCAAAGACCCTTTATTCATTGTACAGGACAAAAAGATACAGAGGTGTACACAGAAAATGAGTATGCTGAAAGCAGTTTCACAAATGAATCTTGAAAATGAGACTGTATTGAGAAAAAGTTAAAGTAAATTAAAAAATACAAGGAGGATTTAACAGTTTATCTTTTCTGGAAAGTAATAATAATTCCTATATGGGGAACTACTTTCCATCTTTAACTATTTTCTGTGCTTAACTATTACAAATTCAGTGTCTATTAATTACACTGTATCTGAAAACCATTGAAAAATATTCATTTACCTTCCTAAAGCTCCGAAGCATGCCCTGGATTTTTAAACATTGCTTATTTATTTTAGAGAGTTCTCATCTCCCATAGTCAGCTGGATCTGATTTATGTACAATTTTCAGTTGAATATAAAATCACTAGTTGAATGTGTTATACCCTTCTCAATGGAAGGACAAATTATTCTGTCAGTGTTAGACATAACATTGGAGCCAAAGCTATACTCTTTTTGAATATATACAGACTCATCCAGTGATTGATGCTGAGGTAGCTGCCTTTGAGACTTCCATAGATTCCAGGTCGCAGGGCTTGCTGCTCCCAGGTTTCTCTCTTACTCCCACTTTTAATAAAAGCCCATCTCAATCTGTCAACTTGTCCATGCAACTGAGTTGCAGGTGATTTGCAAACTCTTTGGATTCTTTTGGTTTATGTTAACATTTCCTTCTGGCGTCCACATAAATGATAACTGGCATGACTACTCGCCATTTGCATGCTAATTTTCCCTTAAATTTCCTTCTCTCTCTCTTTCTTAGTATTAAATGTAGGTTAACGGATTAAAGAAGGATTTTTTTTTTTTTAATGTGGCCTCACACCTCCAAATCATCAGCCACTCCTATGTGATCCATCCTATTGAAAGTAACAACTTAGAGAACACCATAAAATGACCCTGAGAGAGGAATCTAAAATTCTTCAATGTTTAACATCAGATGGAATCCAAATCTTGTTCTGAGCATAAAGATATTATCTTCAGATTGACTCTGCGGTTCAGAAGAGTTATTCAGTGTTCTCAGAATTAGAACCAGATTGCGTGATGAAAAGATGAAGGGCTAATGAGAAGAAAGGAAGAGCAAATTTCTGAATAACGTTCTTTACAGTGCTCCTAAGAGTCTTACCTTTCCACAGCAAACATCTTTTCTATGTAAAAGCAACTTGGATCAATAGCAAGAATCTTTACATGACATAGCAAGCAGTGTCCATACTGGATTGGATTTTTAAATTGTCATTTTAAGACTTTACATCATGTACAACAGACAGCAGCTTTCAACACATTTTTTTTGTCATCTCGTTTTTCTGGGTTTGTTCCAGTAGCTGTAATTTGCACAAGAAGAGGGATAATTTATTCATTTTATTCACCACCAATATAGAAGGAAACTTTTTTGATCACAATGTATCTAAGACTGAAATGCCCTGGATTTGTTACCAAAGGTCTTTGTCAAAGATGCTCTTTTTGGTTTTAAAGTAAAAATAGATAGGATTACAAAATAAAATGGCAGTGTGCATCCCTAGGGGAAGTGTGAGTTTGTGAGTTGCTTCAAAATGAACAAAACCAATGTATCTGAGACCAAACTCTGCTAATTTTTATTTTTGCTTTGTTCAAATTGCTGCATTGGGATTACAAGAAAATAATGATTTAGGTAGGACTGAAAAAGCTGATTAATCAAACCTCTATGTTGTTATTGGTAAAACTTATGTCTCTTCATTAGGTGCTCAAACTTTGATCACAGGAACCTGTCCTTTCATCTGAAAAATGTAAACTATAAAATTGTCAAGTGGGGTTCTGCTCACATTCTGTCATTAAAAAGCTAGTTTGTTACTCCCTTGCTAACAACTGGCTTGTACAACTATTCCATTCAATCCAGCAGGCTTGTATGGGGGAGTAATTGCTTGTCACTATAGTAAAGGTAACTGTCTAATTTTAAAAGAGCACTTAGATGGATTTTTATATGTCTTACTTCATCTAATAGTTTATAAAAAGAATTTGGTTTCGTAATACAACGGGGTTTTGTACTCTTAAGATCAACTTAAGAATTTTGTATTGATTCATCTTTATATCCGTTAGATGACTGCCATACCTTTGCTGCGGAAAAAAAACCAAACAAAAACAGAAACTTCAGATATAAGTATTCAGACATTACCTGAAATAAAGTGCAAGAACTTCCTTTTCTAGAATGTCCTTTTAGGGAATGTATAAGCAGTAAAGTCTATTTATGAGAGTGATCTTTTCCAATATATGATGCTGTGAAAGAGATTTGAGCGTGAAAAGATGAGATCTCAGTTTTCATGCAATTACTACAATCCGTCCTTGACCCCTTCCCAAGTCGAGCCACCTTTTTTTATTTTTTTTTCCCCATAACTGTGTTCTGCAGAGAGCTTTACAGATATAAAACGTGCTGTGCAAATCCGGTACCTATGTCACTTGATTAAGAGCTGTGTTGTGACTATCTCACTGCTTTGTGTGATTCTCCAATCTTCTCCTGTCTCAAAACAATGCATGTGGCAGGGCAGGGCTGATAGCCCTTAATGATTCTTAAACAAGGTGTGACATTACCTGGTCTGAATAGACAGGGTGGCCTTAATAGCGCTGGAGGACAGCTGCTGACTGGGCAGGTGGCTCGACAACGGTAAAAGCGAATCTGCGGAGACTTGAAATTCCGTCTTCAAATGTCAATCTTGCAAACCGCTGCAGCGGCGCCAGTGGGTGCTGACTGGGCCAACGGCACCCTCTGTGCACACCTCATTTATGCATACCTCTCTTTCTCTCTCCATTTTCCCCTTTGCTATTCTTCCTATTTCCCTCTGCTCCAGTCCATCACCGAGAGTTTTCACAGGCTCTAACAAACTCAACTCTTCAGCCCTTAGGTCGCTTTACTTTGCTCCATGAGAACTTTTGAATCCTAATACAGCCTCTGCCGCTGCCCAGGGTTGGCTGAGGACACCAGGTCGTGACACTATGCTATAAGATGTTTCTCGCAGAGATGGTGGATAAATGAGAAGGAGCGGTTCCCAAAAGTGGAGTCCCCTGTCATATTCTCAGTATTCTTAAGGAGGAGATTGCTACTCCCTACTCCAATTAATTGGAAATACGACCGCATTTTTTTAAGCCTTCTGGAGAAAGCTGTAAAGAAAATTTGTTTAAAAAACAAGCCAACACGCCGCACTGAATACCAAAGTTGCATAAAGGAAGAAACCCAACCCCAGTAATTAATTTCAATTAATAATATTATATAAATTATTTGTCTTTTAAACAGCCAGGCTGATGCTTACAGCATATTTGGATCCACTTTAATCATATAGCTGACAATTTATTTTCTCTCTTTCACACTGTTTCCCAAAAGAGAAAAGGTGAGGTAAACGTTGTCATTACAGGCACAAGAATCCAAAGACAAGCTCACATCCCTGTGCTAGCCCAGCACTCTTCTCCCCTCACTTTCAAGCACCCAAGGGTCCTATTATATAGACAAAACCATAACACCTACATTCATGAAGAAACAGTCAGACCTTTAAATAAGCAAAATGAAAGATCTGTTGCCCTCTTGCTTACATGCCAAGTTTAACAAAAGACAAACATTGCTAGTTGTTTCTAGTTACATACACTCCAAATTATCTTAAATATTCTTTGAAGCTACTCATGCAGATCTGTAAAAAGTATCTTCACTATTGGACAGAAAATATTTTTGCTTCTCTGTGGAAAATGTGGATGAAAAATATTGCAATTGTTTTTATCTGATATAAATATGAAATCCCTTTCCTTCAGTGGAACATTATAAGCAATTTCTGGTTTAATTTTAGCATTAGAAAATTAAAACTTGTACTTCAAGAATAAAATTACTTTAGGATTAACTTTGGGCAAAATCAGTTTAAAGATTTCTAATAACTCTAATGGGTTTTGGACCAGGCCTGAAAAAGGATAAATTATGAACCTACCTTCATCTGTCACCAGAAATTCAGGATATCTTATCTTCAGAGTGTAAATCTCAAAGGAACAGCTTGCTGCTGCTTTTGTTTATTACCTCCCAAAGTTCATTGTAGTTCTTGGGGGAATCAGTTTAATTAGGACAGTAAATACTGTTCTACATTTTTTCACTGCATGATGACAAAGTATACAGCCATAATTACAGTCTGTGTGTAGCATGCTTTGTGTCTGATTTACTTGTTTGCCAAAAAGCCATTTTCATGTGCTAATATTGCAGCAGCATCACATGGCCTACATAAATAGCAAGTGTTTAGCTCATAGCTGAAGTTGTTACAGAGCAGGCATTCTAAATGAATGCTTTGCAATAATTATAACAATAAACAAACAAACAAACAAAAAAACCCAAACCCAAAGTAACATGGAATCTAGGTAACAAGAATGAGTTTTTCCAATATCACCTGTACACACTAGCGAAATTCACCATTTACATCCTCCACGAGGTGACTGTTTCATTACTTAGAGATGGAAGGAAGGAGTGGAGAAAAGGAATGTAAGATATACGACTTCCACAGTCTGTCTCTTTGAACAATGTAGTTTGAAGGGGTTTTTTCCCCCCTCTCCACTGAACATTCATTTCATTGTAAAAAGCAAAGACAGTTTTTCCCCCTCCTTTCTTTTTATTGAGGTAACAAATGCTTGCAAGGCTGACTTGAGCACTATGCACAATGAATTTGAATCCATTTATTCAGAAGTGCAGAGAAAGGCAACAGTCTTGTGGGAGAATGCATGGTGGGTGACTCTGGGTAGAATAGTAGAAAGAGAGCTGTGGGATGTATTTTTAAAACATGAGATTACAGAAGAGATGTGCAGATTTCTTTCTGACTTTAATAACATCAGGGACAACTCAACTTCAATCTTAATTGAAGTTCCCATTTCTTCAGGAATTCAAAAAGACCTTACCAGGCTGGTGTGAATAAATGATTGTCTAACTGTCAAATAATCACAGGCCACCTTGGTTTTGTTGCTGCTAGGTCATCCAAAAGTGCCAGCTCTCTGTACAAGAATCAATGCTGTGAAAGCACTGGATGTCTGTTAATAGATTTTTTTTCTTTCTTTCTTTCTCAAATGGGATTGGTTTTCCATTGGTGTAAGATGAGTTTTCTTAGGGACTGATTTTACAGTACTGATAAAATTAAAGCTGAAGTAATTCACATAATGGATAGGAAATATAGCAGCTTATGAAGATGAGAGATTTTCAAATTAAAGCCTAAATCCAATCATGAAGCAAAACATCTTATTTTAAGTGATAGCTAGTAAACTGGCAATCGCATACGTGAGGAATGTATGTAGGACCATCTCACTGAATCTCATGTGTATCAGAGAGGCAAGAGAAGACATTGTCCTTAACACATCATAAGGGTCAGTTAATTTACTGCTTCTTAAATAACATAATAGGTTTTATATGTGTAGGCAAATATTTATATTCATATATTTTGGTGTATTGCCTAAAAATGTCTTTCTTTTTTCCCCATCCTTCTCTCCCCAAGTATATGGCTTTAGGGAAGGTTATTGAAATATATTGTTCAGGGTAGGGGCTTCATGAAGGCATTAAATGCTGTGTGGTCTCTGTCCTGCTCTATCTTCTTTGTGTATAGGTGTTTTCATTCTTCAGGCAGTCAGTGAAGCGCTATCTAGAATATTAATTTTGAAATGAATGAGAATGATCATGTTTTAATAAGGGATGTGTTAATTACAGACTCTGGTAAATAAGTATTTACAAAATCCCCTCAGTGTGTTTTCACCACATCAGGAATTAATGTTGAGTGAAGAGTTCTATGTGTGAGATGCTTGGCTAGTGGTTGACACAGTGGTTGAGTCACAGAGATTGAAATACCTCAGGAGTTATTGTCCATACAGGGAAGTGTGTTAAAAATAAATAAAAATATAAGCACTTGTAAAGAATAGGGACCTGTTTTTTCCTTCCTACCTAAATTTGTAATCCTGCACTGAGCTGAACTGCATTTAATAGCCTGAGAATTGGAATTAATGAGCAGTGCTGAACTCTTGCAGATAAATCTAGATCTGCTATGACTGCTCTGCAGAAGCTTTAGGTAATTTTTTTTTTTTTGGGGGGGGGGGGGTATTGTGTTTGGGTAATGCCACCAAACACTGGAAAGGAAGCTTCCTAAAACCAAACAACAAAATTGTTGTGCATTAGCTCATCATTTTTTTGCTAACTAATATTTTGATGTTGGAATTTAAGCTTGTCAAGCATCCCTAATGAAGCAAAAGAGACAGAATGAAGGGCGTGTTATACCAGTTCAAAGTTTTTGTTGCTTCTCAAGCTGAAAGCAAATTAGAAGGCAGATGGAAGTTGTAAAGAAAGCAGGTTTAAGGGCTACATAGGGACTGCTCACAAGAACATACAGGGAAACCAGTTTTTTGTTCTCTATAAATGAGGTATGTGAAATCAAGAATATGGCTTGGACTGCATAGTTAACTACAGCGGGAATAGCTTGTAGTTGATTTTCTTGATCTCATTGCTCACTCTCATTTTTATCACCACAGTATTGTAATTTTTTGCAAACATTGGGTATGAGAACCTAATGTTCCTTGTGGAGTAATTAGGGTGCTCATACACCACAACCAAACTTGCCTCACAGTTGGAAACCTCTTCTTAGAGTGAATTTGCTTTCCAGAGCCTTGTTAACAGCGACTGAGGAGAGATTCCCCATCCCACACTGAAGGCTGTTACTATTTCCCAACCATGAATTACTACAACTTTTAGAAGGAGATTATTTTAAACTTGGTATTTTAAGCCAAGATCTACTGTGTAAAGATTAAGCCATATAAACTGATGTGGTTGGGATTCGTGTCAGATAATTTCTATGGTCTGTCGTAAGCCACTTGACTTTGCATTAGAAGAGATGCAATTAGAAGAACTAAAAGCTGGTAAAGGAAGGACTGAAAATTATGTTGGTCTGAGACGCAAATTTTAATAAACTTTTTCTAAGAAGCTAAGGTAGGCTTCCCTATTCATAGCAGCAACTCTTTGGATGTAGCATTCATATTTTCATGTAATGAGATGAGACATATTGTTTTCAGGACTGAAAAATAGTTTTCATTACAATTTCTCTGCTTCTCAGATGTATTGCCATACCGTGTTTATATCTAGTTGATCTAAAGGTTCCAGGGTTTATAACAAAAACCTAATACCATTTTGTTTCTAAACTTGTAAGTACAAGATGTAAAGGGGAAAGTCTCTGGTTAAAAGATGTTAGGACAAATCTGCCCTGCAACTATGTTTTTGGGAGCTATCATTTCATATACTAGATCTCAGCCTTACACTTCTTGTGTGCACACAGCCACCTTTACAGTCAGGAGCCACTTGTATATTTATGTTGCTTAAGACTTCCCTAGACAAAGGATTTTCTGACCTTTCTTTGAGAAGCACTTGGAGCTCTGTTGTTTGCAGAAGACTTCAGAAATTGAGCCATAGAATCAGAGAACTGCCTTTCTTTGTCCTAAGAGTCTGTCCTGCTTTAGCTGAGGTACAGAGACAGTGTTATCAGAGAAATGTTTGCAGAAAAGGCATTTAAGCCTTTCAGTCTAAGACCAGGTTCCTGTCCTTGCCAAAAGGACAAATTGCTGGCAGGGCAATGGGACAGAGACCTGATGGAGATCCCCCACTATAATCTTGGTGAGTTAGGCAAGAGTGCAATGCCCTCTGCATGTACAAAATTTTGCAAAGCATAAGCAATAACTAAGATATCAGTCGAGTGAACACTGTTATTTCTTCTTCTGGTTTTTATGATCTTCAAGATTATATTGACCTAAGTAAGTAGTTTAAAATCCAGTATAATTATAATATTGTCTTTGCTGGATTTGCTTTCAAATTAATTCTACTCAGCGTTGTGGCAAATTTAATTTTGTAAAGTCATTAGAAGCATAAAGGTGCATACATTTGAAATCAGTTTGTTTCTCATATACTTGCCAAAATCTACATGAAAAAAAAATTTAAATGTGGGGAAATTAGTAACAGTAACTGAAGGGTTAATATGAGTTTAATTGAGTCACTACTTGACCAGGCAAATTATATGCCTACTCACTGGGTGCCATTTATACAAGTTTTCCATGATTTCTTTCCTAAGGTAATAGGCCTAGAAGCTAGCTGGCTGCTGTTCCTGCTCTGCCTCGGCAGCTGTCATTTTGACATATTTTGTGCTTTCTTTAGAAGAGAGAGGTTGATTGAATGTGAGAAAAGTGGAACTTTGACAGGCTGTCAGAATCCCTTGCAGCACAAACCTACCTGCCAGCTAACTTGTTTCAGGTTTATTTCAAAAAAGATTTCTAGCACACAAACTTTCATTACTAGCCAAGAAGGTCTTAAATAGGTAGCTTACATTTTGTCAAAATCTAAATTAAGTAATTTTCACTTCAAATTGTCTTACATTTCAGGAAGTCCAGGTATCTCTGAGAAAGGAAAAAGCAAGTTCCTTTTCCTCTGTCCATATGCAGAGGCCTAGTGGATGAATTATGTTGGTCTTTATTTTATTTTTATTTTTTTTTTAACTATAATCTGTTATTTGTCCTCATTTCTTCAGACTTCTGAAATTCCAAAGTTAGTTCAATAATTGGTCAGGAGTACACACGTTGTAAGTGATTGTTCCTTAGTAGAGAATCAAGCTGGGAGGAGATGCAGCTGTTATTACTAATGGAATCAAGCTGTTATAATTAATAGCAGACAACTATTTGCACAACACATTCACTTATTCACTCATGTAATTCACTTACTCATGGCCAGCCTTCCAGGGCAATCCCAGCAGCATACTGAGCAGTAGAACTTGTATTTGTAGCCTATTGGCATCTAGTTAGGTGTTTGGAAAGTCCCTTGGAGTGCTTTTTGCGTTCTAAGGTATAAGTATATATTTCAGAAGTTTTCATCTGCATGTAGCAGCTACTGCCCCATTGGATCTGATCACATAGTCCATAGCTGGTGACAGTGTGGGCTAGTGGCCTCAGAGTAGGCATATTCTTGATGTTTATTCTTGCAGGTACAACAGAGCTACTAGTCTGCAGTTTTAAATTAATCTCAAGAAGCATTAACACAGTAGCTTCTTGGCAGATGCTTTTTCTTTCTTTGGCCCAGAGTTTTCTGATAACTGCGTCTCCCTCTAAATCTATAAATACCTGTAGAAACCATTCACTCAATTCATGGATGAGTGGTTTCTATGAAAGCCAAAAATAAAAAGAAATGAGATGGTCTCTAAGAAAAGGACTTCTCATCATTCACTTTGTCATTTTCACTTTGCTTGGTGTCTTGCATGAAAATGGTTAGTGACAATATACAATATTTATTCATCTGCATTATCAGACACCTTTCAAGGCACATCTATAACATATTACCTGTACCAGCTTTGCTATTTGCATTTACCTCTACCTGCTAAGCGCAAGTTCTTTTGCCAGTCTGTGTGCAAATATGGTTTTACCTGTGTAAATCTCTTCTGCAGTATATACAGTGATTAAATGAAAGCTTACATTCTGCTTCGATCCTATAGTAATTGTCATAAATCACCTATTCTGGAGTAGAGTGGTACTGTACCTGCCTAACTGCAGGTGCACCTAGCTAGATTTTCAGCCTGGATCCATGATACCTATAAAGTGTTTTCCCTTCTAATGATTTGAGGATGTTTTGGCACTATTTATAGCAAAATAATAGAAGAAAGGTGTAAAAGACAGAGATTAGTATAGTTGAACTGACTGAAACAAGAAGTCAGTCATGTGAATGGGAGATACAATGAGCACAGAGATGAATGGAAACCAAAGACAATGCTGACCGTCTCCCTGTGAGACTAGATGCTTGGCTTACTGTACTTACAAAACTTTCTTTTTCTCCATATCTTGTAAAAATTTCCATGTACACTGCCTGGTCCTGACATACGTTGGATGCCAGTCATTGTATAAATATCATTATTTATTACAGTGTTCATATATAGTGGGTGGAAGAAACACAAACCAATTTGATAACGTAGTATAAATTCCCACCTCTTCTGTGGCAGGCAGTGTGCATGATGCCTGCATCAAGTTCAGTCCCACTCTATGCCTAGGCTTGCTAATAATATCCAAAATTGCTACCTGATGAGGTTGCCATTTATCACAGTCACTGGGTGTCATTGACTCAGATAATACCAGTAGTCCCTATGGCAGTTACAAAGAACATTTTTTTTTTTTTTAATGAAGGGGAAAAAAATGAAAAGAAAGCATAGCATAGGTTGATTTCACTGGTGTGTTAGAGCAATTCTTGTTTACACTGAAGGAAAGAAAGCAATGTCATACTGAGTTGAGGGAGAAAAAAAAATTTGTTCAGGCAAAGCTCTGCAGATATGTAATTTTCCTGTGGAGGAATAGAGAACTCACAGAGACCCTTATGTAACCTTTAGGGTCAAGTTCATGTCCGTGACCAGTTTCTCATAGGATTGATGAAAGAAAGTGTCAGGATTCTGTTTTCTTGTCTCAGATATTTTTTTTTCCTCTCCTTCTAAACATTATTTTACCTACCCTCCCTGCCCCTCCTTTCCCCCCGCATTGTGAATTCACAGGTTTTGCAGTAGGATTATTTGAATTAATCCTCATCAAAACACAGAAACTTGCAAAAATGAGTGAAATGAGTGAATGTTATGCAGCAGTGCCAAATACTGTTAGTCAAACAAGAAAGATAAAGCAATGGAAAGTATTTCCCAAAACAATTCAGTATGCTTTTAGAAAGTCATCTACTCTGCTTGTACTGCTATTTATCTACATTCTTTGCAACTGTACTTAGTCACAAATTCCAGCACTTAGATTACTTCAGCTCAATCATTGGAAACCCAGAAATTATTTACAAACCCGCTATGTACTGGGATTTTTTTTCCAAGCGAATATTTACTGAAAAAGAGTGGGAAATCGTGAATAGTGGGACAAAGCTCTAAGAATTTTGTGGTTTCCTTCCTTGGGGGGGGAAAAAAATAAGACTGTTTAGAAGCAGATTAATTGTAGGAATTTCACTGTCAGAATAACTTGAGAATTTGTATTCAATCTGGAGTTGAGAGAGCTTGCTGAAAATTCAGTCAGAGAGCTAAGATCTAAAAATTGCACACAAAACGTGGCATTGGGACACAGGCTAGAATCTTGACTAGAACTCAAGACCAGTTTCTCCACCTGAAAGCAACAATGCAATGGATTAATTTTTAATGGTGATTGTTCAGAGAAAACGTATCAGTTTTATGCATGCAGAGAACCCAATATGTCACCTTAGCCCAATTCAAGCTTTCCAATAGTGCTGCTATACAAATGTTAAATTAAAAAAATATTAATAATTACCTTAATCAATGTTTTACTTTTCCTTTTCAGAGATACATGGTCAAGTTTATTTTTGTGTGTTATTTGCCCTCACTTCTGTGTTGGGGGAGAGTGGGCTGTGTTAACTCAGCACACATGTAAAAAGTAATTTCTAGACAAAGGTTTTCCCAGGACATTGTTTACTCTCATATTTCTGTATTTATTTGGCTACTCTTTTATCATTTGTAGCTAATAAAATTAAGTGCTGGGCATGTAAAGACCAGATATGGATTTCAAAAGACTGTGCAGTTTGCAAGATTTGCACATGAATCTATCTATATGCAGACAGAAGAATGTGTGGTGTTCTGTACGGAATATTAAGGACAATATGAGGAATGTGAGAATCCATACAGAGTTTGTTTGAATGTTAATAAATGATGGAATCACTTTGTTTTCTGACCATTGGGACTTGCAGCATATGAAATATTCACTTCAGCACACAGAAGTACCTTGTGCACTATTTTTTATGCTGGCTCAAATCATTGACATTTGGGTAAAGAGCAGAGGTGTCCTTAGTGGCAAAGGAAAGTGAGTTTTCAGTGCATGTGCAGCATACTTATCCTTCCATCCTTAAATTTTATGATGATACCGTTAATTGTTGAATTTTTAATTTTCTTGGTCTTACAGGCATTTCTTTGGACTTCTAAATCATTGCTTTTGGCTAAAGAGAGTTATATGTCTGTATCTGTCTGGTACTTGAGCTTCCAGTTGCCAAGTTAATTGAAAGATAGATTAGGTGTCTGTGCAACACACTGAGAGTTGCATGTTTACCTATACATTTTAATGTGTGTGTATGTATATGTGTATATGCAAGCATGTAAATATATACATGCACAGCCTCCATAGAATAAACTGACAAGCATATTTGCAGATATGCAAAATATTTATGTACATACATGCATTAATAGAGGTGTGTATGCTAAGACAGTTTTAGTCCTTCCTGAAATGTACTGTATTCTTACTTTTGCCATGCTCTTTTCTGAGGAAGTTTCTGAACTCAGTGTGATAAAGTAAGGAAGAAGGTGGTCCTGCCAGGCAGTATTTTGAATTGGAAATGGGAAATAGCTAATTTTCTCATAGTAGTAGACACAGGGAAGGATTTAGCAATATAGTAGAGGCAAAGGAATCAGAAATATGTTTTCATATGAAATTACTGCTGAAACGTTTAACATACTCCTCCTCTACAAAAACTTAGGAGAAATTAGAAGTTTGTAATTTTCCAGTTCAATGACAAAAATGTTCCTTAAAGTGATTTTGATACAGAGTAGCCATCTTTTGGAACACAGACTGCTTGTTTGTCATGTTGGTCCTGCACACCATGGCTTGAAAGCAAAGAAACAAACAAACTCTCCCGTAAAAGGCACCCAAAGTCATTGTGATACATCATTCCTCTTTCCATGCTAGGGGCCAGGCTTTTATAGGTAGGACTTTCTCAGCAGAGGAGAAAAAGATCTATAGAACATGCAAGTAGAATAGGCCATCAAAACATTCTAGGAAGTTAGCACATAGAACCTGGAGGCAGGTTCGTATCAGCTGATGGTTCAATATCCTTTGTGGTCCACTGAGATCTGCCAGGAATTAAATTAGTACTTCTGAAGAGAAAGTACACTGTTCACTGTCCATCTTTGGCAGCATTTCAACTTCACAAGGGGCTGGAAGACTCACACGTATGAGGCTGAAAACGTACACCACTATGTTTGTGTTATGTTGTCCTTTATCCTGTAGGAACAAATTAACTTTCCTTCTGTAATTGAAGGGAATAAACTAGAGAAAACATTAAAATGTATATCTTTGCAACAAACTAAATACATTTACATACCTTATTTATAAACACCTACAAGCATCTAATTGTCAGTAGATGTAAAAGGAGATTAATACAAAAGTATGGAAGAAACACCTTTAAATAGAATTTCTTGTGGGAAATTCATTCAGATGATAATTGTAATCACATTAATTCCCTTCCACATATTTCATTTGCTCATCCCCAATGAGGAACTGGGTGAATTCTAAGGCCATTTGGAATTTGACAGCATGCCACAGAGTAGAGGAAAACAAGCAGCAAAGCCAAGGAAGCACACTTGTCATCCCTTCCCTCACAGGAAAGATCGTGGAGTAAACTTGGTCTCTTGTCACAGCCAAATTTCACATTCTGTGCTGAACTCTCATACTGGCTTTAGTATTTCACTTCTCTCCAAGCATCTTTTGTGCTGTTGTAATTCTAATTAAATGCAATTTTAGTAAAATATCAGATTGTTAATTTTCTTAATTAGCTTTGATATTTTAGCTTCCACATCTATCTTTCAGTCTTTCCCGTGTGTTTTGGGTTGGAAATGATACAGTTCTATAGCACATATACGTAAAACAATCTGTGTTTTTCTTCTATTTTGCATGTTTCATCCTTACACAGAAAGATTTCATTTAAAGGATAGCAACCTAATATTCTTTTTCCTCCCTTTCCTTTCCTCCTTTATGGTAATTAAGGAATATCCTTTTCTTTTTTTTTCTTTTTTTTTTTTTCCCAGAGATGTTACATGAATAATTAAAATAATGATTGAAATGATGATTTGTGGTACAAATCATGGTGAATGGTACTTGGTACTACTATTCATTCTCTTTGTTCAAGTTAATGTATAGTACTCGTGGCCTATATTCTTCAGAAACCTGTCTAATGTTAATGACTTAATGCTCCTCAAGTGCATAGAAATTCAGAAAAGGAGGACACTGGAATTACAAAGTACAGCATTGTGGGGTTTTGAAATATTGTTATTCTACAAATCCAGCATAAGCACAATACATGTGAGGCAGGGAACTCAGCATATTTCACAGCACTTAGTATGTTTAGTACATAGAAAGTCTCACATTCAGCATGTTCATGTGCTTATGTCCTTAACCTGTGAAATATTTCCTTCCTGGGCTGTTCATAAATACATATAAATATTATATTTTCTTAATAATACACAAAATCCTGATGTCACACAATAAGCCTCATAATTTCTGCTTAAGACCTTCCCAGTAAACCCAATTTGGTTCCAAATTTCTCAGTGTGGAAGAGTTCACTGTACCTCATGGCACTCACATAGCTTCATTTGCTCCTTTCTGAATGGCAAATTCAATTGAAATATATCAAGAGATTATTTTAGGATATTTAGATACACTACCTTTATTCATTAGCCCACCTTAATGAAGTAACCATCCTCAGAGGTTTTTTTTCACACTCATCATGCCCAGAAAATTCAGAGACTACAGAAAATTGTTTTTCATTTTTTGTGTTAAACAAATAAAGGTAGAACCGATAGGTAAATGGTGACCCATATTGTCAACTATTATTTGAGCACAGGGTGGAGGGGAGGACCCTTTGCAATATATCATTTACTGAGGATTTTATAGAAACAGAAGTGTCACTACTTGAGTTCAGATTAGGAAACTCAACCTGTCAAGTGTCTGATTTTTACAAAACTCTTCCTTTGCCCTACAACGTGCATTTTCATGAAGCTTTATATTATTTTTTCAATCAATAAAACTTGAGAGCAGTACTTACTTGTTGAGATCCAAGGTTAAGTTCCACACACTTTTTCCAAACAGAATTCTATGAAAAGCTCCCTGATGACAGCTATTGATTAAGGCTGCAGTGCTCTTCCCTATTACATGGCACTGAGACAAGAAGTGTGCTAACCACCTGGAAATGCTGTCAGGGAATTATCCTAAAAGTAAGGGCAACACCTGGAAATGGTGAATCCACAAGAAGAGAAAGTGAGGTAAGTAGCTCATCTCTTATTTTGAACAAAGAAAATGACAGGAACAGATCAGTAATGGAGCAAATTTAGTTATAGGTGAAAGGATGGCATGTGACTCTTTTGCTGTGTGACTATGATTATGCTTTATGACACTGGAACAGGTTGCCACTGCTCCCCTTTTTTGCTTTGGTCGTGTCATAGGGCCATGTCATAATCTCAATTCGCATTGTCAGCGTCCCTCTACCAAATGCTGTTAGAAGAATCTCTTCCCAGTTATCACTGGTTGCCAGGGCTCTTCTTGTCTAATCAAGACAACAAGGTCTGTTGCACAGGCTGTGGGGCACTTTTACTAAAGAAAACAAATAGTATGAGCCAGTGGCTATTCCATAACCATCTCTACACATTCCTAGAGGACAGACTGCCAAGTGTCAGTTTATGTATGTTACATATATATTTTTTACCCTGTTGGAATCTCTGGGAGAAACTGTCAAGATTCTAAAATAGAAAAGTGAGGACGACACACACCCTGAATTATCAGATGAGTATTTCTGTACTTTTAAGTTTTCACCACGTAAGACTAATTTACAAAAATTATAAAAGCTGAGGAAAGTGAAGCAGTGTCCAGTTACTCATGTGCCCTATATTTTCTGATGTATTTTCTTGGTTTGTTTTAGTAGAACTAACATTAATTACATAGGTTATCCTATGTAAAGAACTGCTATCTTGTCCTCCTAAATACATTCTTTTTCAAAATCTGAAGTGAGCAAATGCATGTGAATAGAGAAAAAGTATGAGAAGAACCCCAAGGAGATCTTGACCCTGTAATCTTTGATATTGCAGCCCAGCATGTTAACATTAAACCTCTACATCACGTTGTGCAGAAGTGTGAGTTTAAAGGCCAACAAACTGTACAGATTTTCCCAGTCTTTCACAGTTACAGGAACACCTGTTCTAAATATATTTGGGGTGTTGATTCCTTAACAATGAGCTGTGGCATCTGAGCTACCCAGTGGGGCTGCACTTTACTTGCCTCCAGGTTGAATAGATATCTGTGTTGAAGAATGGACAATTGTGTTGGTTTGAGCTAATTGGAGAATTTGTGTGAAAAA
>VWZI01012594.1:4273-60334 GCA_013396835.1 Psilopogon haemacephalus
GTATCATGAAAATTTAGTGTTTCTTATTTAATATTTCCGTAAGTGGCAGAGTTTTAATACAGTCACTAAGGAACTTTTTGAGTTGAGAGGAAGCTATAATTTCTTTTCCCCCCCAACAGCTCTTTCGAGATAAAGGAGCAGAAAAAGAAGAGAAGATATTTTATCCTTCAAAATATTTAAAGGATATCTGATCGTAAGATAAAACCAGAAAGATAAAGCTGAAAACTTAATATTTGAATAACTAGAAGAAATATAATTCTAACATATTTTTGTATATAAAATCAAATACAGTGTGTGTGTATATATATATATATATATAATAAAATTACATAATTAGTGTTTAAAGAGACATTATATCCCAAAGCCAAGCTATGTTCTTAAGAGTACAAACTCTGTTTTCAGGTTGATGTAGATTCTGTTGAAGAGGCACGATTGATTGAACTTGATGAGTCACAAAAAAGTGAACACACAGTATTCGTAATGCCACCAGAACCTCCTGCTGATGATGGTCAGGACCGAGTGCCAAAATACAGGTACAAGTTAAGCACCTACATGTAGTAAAGCTAGAATGCTTATAACATTAAGCAGTGGGTATTCTTGGTAAGTCTTGGTGCAAGACTTGCCTTAATAAAATACTCAGAAAAATCTTTAAAAATATACAAACTGCCTGGATTCTGGTAAGTTCCTGAAACTCTAGGAGTCACTGTTTTGTGTGTGTTTGTTTGAAGATGTGGATTTTTGTTTTAATTTTTCAATAGCTTCTTGACAACTTTATAGTAATACTTTTTAATGTGTATTCAGTGGGTTCCTGTTTGAGTCATTTATGTATATTTTCTAGCGACTGAAGTGTGCTTTGTTTCACAGTGGTGCAAAGGGGTGCACAATGGATCTGCGCAGTACTGATCTGCAGCTGGTGAATCAAAAGATCGAGATATCCACTACACCTTTCATTTGGTGGTTTTCAGCCCTGGTCAGGAAGTGTAAAGTTTCAGATATTCTGGATATGTTTTGGTTTTTCTTCCTGGCTCTCTTGGAGGTCACAAAGGCTCAGTTTCCAACTGTTGCCCTTGTTGATCATCATATGTGCTGCCCTGACCTTCATGATATGGATGGCAGTCTGATTTTTGGTTTTGTTGTCTGTGGAGATAATAGTGTCCAAGGCACATGATGTCTTTGTGCAGAAGACTAAAAGGATCTTATCTTCTTTTTTTTTTTTTTTTTTTAATCCCCAAGTTTTGTGTTCTCCTGGTTGTCAGTTTTATTGCATGCAGCTTGTCTCTGTATGGCTTTCCTGCTGTGGGTAGATATGTGAAAATCTTTTATTTTCTTTCCTCTTTGTTTTTTTTTTCTATTATTTTTTAAATCATAGCTATAAAAACTTCCCACGTCTAGATTTGAAGCTCTTTGACAGGCCAGAGGAGCTCAAGCTCTCTTTCAGCAGACATCCAGCTGGAAGCAGTATTTCAAACAGTCCAGCACTCATGGCAAAGAGGACAAAACAGGTTAGATGAGTGTTACTGTAAGCATTGTGTGAACACTGGAAGTTATTGGGAAAAACTCATACTGCAGTTTAGTGTTGATAGAGGCTATATCTTTGTAACTATTCAGAATCAGCACTTGCAAAGGAAAGAAATAGAAGGTGACAAACAAATTTGCATCTGCTATTGCAGTTTCTTGTCAAACCCATTTTAAATTGCTTTAGATTTTAAGAGAAAATGACATTAAAATTACTGCTTGAATGGGGAAGAATAAAATGAGGATTAGTTCTGATGCTAGTTTTTGGTTGCAGAGAGCATTAATAAAACAGTAGTAAGAAGGGAAATTCAGTCCAATGTTTGTTCAA
Organism: Psilopogon haemacephalus; assembly: GCA_013396835.1. Classification (NCBI taxonomy): domain Eukaryota; kingdom Metazoa; phylum Chordata; class Aves; order Piciformes; family Megalaimidae; genus Psilopogon; species Psilopogon haemacephalus. Next base: position 6,117 of record VWZI01012594.1, read on the forward strand.
TGTAATTAAATGTCTACCTTTAAGAATCCAGTATCTGAGTTAAGTAATGGCTGCTAGATTCAGGACATTACATCTTTTATCTGTTGATCTTTTTTTCTTTTGTTTTACTCTTGCAGGAGATAAAAACTGCCCATAAATTAGCCAAGAAGTATTATGTAAGCCCCCCTCAGTGGGCCAAGTGTCTCTTCAGTCATAGTTACAGCCTATGGTTTATTTGTCTACCTGCCTACATCAGAGTTGCACATCCCAAGGTCAAAGCACTGCAGCAGGCATACAATGTTCTAATTAAAATGAGGAAAACAGATGTGGAACCACTAGATGAGGTAAGTGTGACTAAAAAGCTCGTTGCCATAAACATGGAGTAGAAGACAAGATTGCATAAATGGTGCTTTTCTGCTACCCTACCTAGTTTGATCTGTTTTAAAGTCACCATGAAATGATCTCAAAGAAATCTGCTTAACACAATAAATTAATTTTCTATTTCATCACTGGTGTGTCAGCTAGGTCCAGGACCAGAACTTACTGTTACTGGTCTTTTCCTGGACTTCTTCAAGAAGGAATTTATTGAATATTCCTATTTTCAAATGTATTTTGGATTAATGCTTTGCAGCCTCACTGAACTGAATGGTCAATGAGTTTGTGTGCAACATGCCATTCTTTTCAGTAATATCCACAGGTACACAACACCAAGTTACCCTGTTTTTCACATGGCTGTTCTCTTCCCTCCTTTATTTTGCAAACAAAATCTCAATGGAAAAAAAATATAGAGCATTGTCAACAATGTGATCACAAGGGTTATTTCAAATCATAGGATTTCCTGTTTAATATTTACTCCCTCTTCTGTTTTTTTATTATTATGTCCTGAGTAGCCACTTAAACATGACTCTCCCTTTTACATCTGTAAAAGTCAGAAATTAGGAAAGAGAATCACAGAATTGCAGAATCACAGAAGGTTAGAGCCTAAATGGGACCTCGAAAGATCATCTAGCCCAACCCCCTTGCCAGAGCAGGGTCACCAATACCAGATCACACAGGAATGCATCTAGGCAAGTCTTGAGTATCTCCAGAGAGGGAAACTCCACAACTGCCCCTGGCAGCCTGTTCTGATGTTACATCACCCTCACAGTGAAAAAATTCTTCCTTGTTTCCATGGAACTTCCTGTGCCTCAACTTCTACCCACTGCCTGTTGTCCTGTTACTGGCCATCATGAAGAAGAGGCTGGCTCCATCCTCTTGACATTCTTAACATATTTATAAACACTAATGAGACCAGCCTTTAGTCTCCTGCTCTCCAAGTTAAAGAGCCCCAGCTCCCTCAGTCTCTCTTCATAAGGAAGAGGTTTCGTTCCCTCAATCAGCTTAAGAATTTAAGTTATTTCAAAAGCCTAGTCATCAGTACATTTATGCATTTCTGTATCTTGTCAGGTCTGCTACAGAGTTGTTATGCAGCTCTGTGGCCTGTGGGGTCAGCCTGTTCAGGCTGTGAGAGTCCTTTTTGAAATGAAAAATGCTGGAATACAGCCAAATGCCATCACTTACGGTTATTACAATAAGGTAAGAGAAGTCTTGATGAAGATACTGGACCAATGCCTCTCTTGCTTTTGCCATTCTCCTTGTCCTGTAGCATGTTTCAAAGAGTGCTTTTTACAGCTCTTCATTTGTACTTGCTAATTATGTTGGTCAAGCAAAAATTTTGGATGTGCTTACTGTTCGCTGGATCTAAACTGCATCATTTTGTGCTGTTATATTTACATTCCTGGGCTGTTTGATGTATATGCTTTTAAGTGTTTCCATTTCCCGTTTTTAGAGCCTGTCAAAACCATCTGTTTCTGAGTTTACCCTTTAAGGTAGCAAGATCCAGGATGGATAATGACTGGAATTAAGCTAGCTGAAGTATCCTTCCCCTCTTTTCCTGGCTTCCAAATTTCTGTGATATGCTGATGAAAATTGTTAGTAAACTATGCAAACTGATAGCAAAGAAGATGACACTGTGGTCTTTTGTAGCCACTAAAGTGTATATACAACCAGCCCCACCTTACTTAAAGAAATCTTGATCCTCTGTTGTTACTCAGCTGTTGTATCCGGAGCTGTAGGATAAAAGGGAGCAGCTCATAAAAACCTCAAGTATTTGTCTTCGTTCACATGGTGAACTACCTTTTTGAGTGTGGAAAGAAAAGCTTCTCACAGTACTGTGTATATAAGCATAACTTCCTTACTGCTTTTGTTATTGCAATGTCTTTTTTCTGTAGGCAGTTTTAGAGTCTCCTTGGCCTAGCAGTAACCGCAGTGGCATATTCCTGTGGACAAAGGTACGAAATGTAGTTCGTGGCACGGCACAATTTAGACAGTGCTTAAAGAAGTCAGTGAAGAACCCACAAGTACCTGTGACATCAGGTAATAATTAAGATGAATTTATTTCTGCTGAACAAGAGCATGACATGCTTCCTGATGGACTGCAGCTAACATTGTGGCTTTTACAAGTGGAAAATCTTTCCTTATGTGTATAAGAATTGATAATTGCCAACTTGATGATTGAAACAGTCTTAGAACATCTTTCGCATATTGAAGAATTGTCTGAATTCTGTTGATAGTGTTTCATGTTCTTATTTTACATGTGTGAGTGGAAGTGTTTACTGTTACCCGATGAGGTTAGACTTGTTTAAAAACCTGAAAATTTAAGTCCTTTCTTACTAACCTACTCTCGTTCATGTCTTTAGCTCTGCGGAGTACCACGGGTGGAAGTGATGGGGACATGGTGAGCCATGGTAGCGTGGATAGTTCTAATGATGCTAACAGTGGGGAGCACACTCTCTTCGTCAGTGACTTAGTCAGGCTTGATTGCATTGATAATCACTCTAGCACAGGTACTAGATCACGCTGGGTTTGCAACCAACAGTACCTCCAAAGGCTACATTTTCTAGTCTCCTGTTGATTTTCCCTCCACAAGGACAACCTTTGCCTCTCGAGGCTGTAGAAAAAGTGTGGAGAGAAAATCTATAAGGAAAAACAAATACACTGTTGTTAAATACTGCTTCTTTACCAGATCATGCTTCTTTTGTTTGGAGTGAACCATAGCAGAAGTACTGTTATGTTAAATGTTATGTCTTGCTGTGGTCTCGGAAACATTTCTTTTTGTACTACTCTTCAGGAAAGGTGTGAAGGCTCTGACGTGAATCTGTTAAATTTTTGCATATGGTCATTTGATTCATACAAATTACAGTCTATGTGTGTAGAACCTCTATGTGTTTCTAACCTTTATCTGTATTAAAGGAGCATGAGATACTGATGAGTGATAAGAAGCTAGCACTTTAAAATACTGTTCTTTAATAATAATAATCCAGAGAAGTCCTAATTAACATTCTTGAAATTAGTGTGTTGTGTTTGGTTACAGTAAGCTATGCTTTTAAAGGCCATATGCAAGCTTCCTGATAGTAATTGCCTAACTTGCAAATAAATATAGCAACTGTCGTACATTCTTTGTGGAAAACACCCTGGAAATGGAGAGATAGGTCATAAGCTGGGAAAAAACTTTCCCTTAAAAGTGGTGTGTGCTTTCCCAGACAAACTGGAGTAAAAAGAGTGCGCAGGAAGTTAATCATTTGAGGTGGTAGGACAAAATTAATGTTTCTTTATAATACTGATTACATCCCTCCTGTGCAGAGTCTCAACCAAACTTCCTTTTTGTGTCTACTTCAAAGCTTAATGTACCAATGGGTCTTGCACGTTCTTCATGTTTTTAATATCTTGACCCCTTCTGTAAAGAGAACTTTGTCTGATTCCTGTGCTTCATCTGATATGCCTGCCTAGATTACTGAACTTCCCTTCTCTCTGCTCTTTGTTGCTCTGCTTTTTGCTCTTTGCTGTCTCTTGAGTGCCGCATTTGTCCTTGGCTATCACGGTGTGGGGTGCAGACTTACATGGTGTGAAGCCTTGGATGCACGTGTGCATTATTTCTACCCTTGACTATTACTTCTGCAGGTAATTCACCCGTTTATTGGTAGGGTGTTTTCAGTTGTGCACAGCAGGGATACTGAAATTATTGAAATGGTATTAGAGGAAAATAAGGATCAAAGACTACCAGAACTTTATAAAAGGTTTTTAATGTAGTGCAAAATGTAGTAACTGATGGCTGCTCCAACTTTTAAATTTAATTAGTTTTTATATGTTAACTCTTCGTTGGTAAAAGAAACAACAATAATATGTATTGTAGATAAATTATGTCTGTCACTCAGGTTCTGTGGAGTTTCCTAATGCCTTTAAAACTTGGGAACTTACACTTCTATCTTTTGAAGTACTATCATGTATTCTAATAGGTATATAAATGAGGCATATAAATAATCCTGTTTAACATATTACTGTGGCATATGTTCCATGCAGTATTTTTGCATGTGCAACTGCACTTCAGAAAAAAAATAACAGGGTGTCTTTCTGGATTCTGGCAGGCTTTTTAAAGAATGAAGTGCGGATGTCAAATTAAACTGGTATTATGGAGGAACAGACACTTAAAAAACATCTAGATTTTTTTTTTCTTTTTGTCTGTTATATTTTATACTTTGCACTACAACACAAAGATGCAGCACAGTGATGCAGTTCTTTTCAGGAATGTATGCATTGTTAGAAGCTTGCTCAGTTACTGGTTGTGTGCTTGTCTACATTTCTTTTGCAGATGAATTGGAGAATTTAGCTTGCTTAAAAGTGAAATATTTCATGCTAATGAGAAGGGAAAAGAATGAGAGCAGATAATATTGTTTTAAAAGTATTCATTCTCTACAGTGTTCTTCAAGGAGTAGCTTGTATTAAATATAATATTTAGAGGCATAATTTTGGCCTGTGGTGATAGAACAAAGGGCAATGGCTTCAAACTAGAGAAAAGCAGATTTAGACTGGATGTTAGGAACAGGTTCTTTACCATGAGCATAGTGGAACACTGGGGCAGGTTGTCCAGGGAGGTGGTTGGGACTGCATTCCAGAAAGTATTCAGAATGAGGCTTGACAGGGCTCTGGGCAGCCTGATCCAGCTGAGGATGTTCCTTCTTACTGCAGAGGGGGTTGGACTAGGTGACCTTCAGAGGTCCCTTCCAACACAGACCGTTCTATGATTCTACAATTATATAGTCTAATTAACTCTGCTGTCAGCACCACCAAGCAGATTTGTGCACAGATTTGGCATTTTGATAATGTTACTATGACTTTTTCAGGCAAAACAAAAGATGAAAAAAATTAATTTCAGATCTTTTATTATCTTATTGAAAAACAAGTATAGGAAGGAAAAACATACCTGAGAATGTGTTTGTATTTCTTCAAACAGGTGGTCAGTCAGACCAGGGCTGTGGATCGAAGGATGATTTTTTGAGAGATTATGGGGATAATCTTCACGCAACTGAAACACAAGTAGAAAAAGAGATTTCTGCTAAAGATGAAGACCTAATAGGAGGTTAAGTATTCATGCTGACATTGATAAATGCTTTGTATTATCTGCCTTATGTGTTAGACTACCACAGATACTTAATGTATTTAATTCTTATGTTGCCAAGGTTGAAATATGACTGTATGAAATGTGGCAGGTTACTTCTGTGCCCCAGATAAGAGTAGTGGAATACATACAAATATAATACATATAAGCTACAAGAAGCAGCGTTTTGTTAGACTAATTCAGTACAGAAAGACAAATTGGACAAGTTTGAGCCCACACAATATTTTGAATTCTGTTCCTGTCATTTGCATACTTGAAAATTTGACACTTTTAAAAGCTCTGCAAGTTGACCTAAAAAAGACACTACAAACCCTTCCCAGGTGTAGGAAAAAATGGTTGTTTCCTGTCTTCTGTCCAGAATTTTCACTTGTTTTTTTCTGTATTTTTTTTCTCATCACTGTTTCGTATATGTGTTACTAGATCCTTAATGTGAATTTGGGCTCCTAAAAATGTCATTACACAAATAACTCTGTGTGAAAATCTTACAACTACTGCTTCTGCTCTGCTTTAATTAGTTGAAAAAATACCAAGGAAAGAAATTGACATATGCTCTAGCCTTGTGAAGAGCTAAGCACTGTCTGCCTAATATTCTCTAGTGTCATTTATCTTGAGTATCTTTCCCAAGAAATGTGCAGTCCTAAATGGGACTGGTTCTTTAGGTTGTAATTACGTAAGGGAGCAGTGTTTGAGTTCACGTTTTACATAACAGTGCAAATAAAATTATTTTGTTAAATCAACTAAAGTTGATACTCCCTTTCTTGCAGAGGTTTGTACTGAAAAATCTGTGGAAAAGCAACAGCTGAGTATAGAAACTCACACTCCAACAGACCTGCCTTCTTGGGGTAACAGTATTGTGAAAGTTCCATCTGGAATTTTTGATATCAGCGGAAGGAAGAGCAGTGGTGGTGAGTCACTGGGTGAAACAGTGCTTGCTATAGTTCTGGTCTTCTTGTGGTATAGTGTTGTGCAATATTTTTTATACTATGAAAAGAAACAAAAAATTATTCCAGGTGCAGATATCTTATCCAACACTTGCTTTCCACCATTATCCTTTAGGCTTATTTGTTTTTTCTGCCTTTGTGCCTGTCTTTGACTAAGGCAACGTAGTCCAGCTTCAACATAGTTTGAGGGTAAATAATTGAGACTCAATCAAGAAGGTGCCCAGAACCTTTCTGACAATTATAAGAGCTGTGACTAGTCAAAAATCAGCATTGAGGTGAGACTCAAAACATCCTACAGCAGAGGATATATTATATTGAGTCCTTTGTTGGAAACTTAATGTAGTAGAATTTCCATTTTTAAGGACGTCTTTCTAGCTAACACACCTTTCTACACAACAAATATTCCAAATTCATTTGAGGAAATTAGAATATTTGTAAGATTAGTTTATGCCTTCCACATGCTAAATTTAATTAACTTTTTCTGAATATAGGTGTTTTGTAAAGTAATGTGCCTGTGTTGTACAGACAGACCTGACAGTTTTGTTTTTCAGAACCAGTATGGACTTTGGCTTTTGATGTATAGAATACATGTGAATATAGCACTGGAAAAAAAAAAAAAGAGAGCAGTCTTAATTGTACTTTCCTTTAGTTCATGGATGTAATACTGCTTGGTGCTGGGTTTTGGAGAAGAGGAGGTAGAAAATGTAAAAGGCTTTGATTTCAAGGAGTCAGAGTACATGACTTTTGATCTGCAAGATGCTATTGTGGTCTGTAGAGTAACCTGTTAGTACTAGTATAACATAGTAATGGAGAACATGATATTGTGGTGCTCCACATCTTCTTTCTGCTGAGGAGATAAAGAGATTTCTCATGATTTCAGGAAATAAGCATTTTTGGTGGCTATGGATACCATACTAATGCCTTTTCTTTTTTAGAAACTGGTTCTAGCCCACTGTTTGTAACTCAGGACTCAGTTGAAGATGTAGTCTTTGGTGATGTTTCTCCTAAGAAAACAAGTGAAAAAGGACAGAAGAGGCAGAAGCTGTTTTCAGAGAGAAGCTGCAGTTTCAGCAGTGAAAGCAGAGCAGGAATGCTGTTGAAAAAAGGCAGCTTGGACTTGCATTCTAAAGAAATAGCAATAATGATGGGAGCAGATGCCAAGATCCTAACAGCAGCTTTATGTGGGGCTAAAACTCCACCCTATCATATGAATAAATCCCACAGCTTTGAAAGCATTGTTGGCCAGCAGGTTTCTGGCACAAGTGGTGCTTTGAGTTGTGTAGCTGAATTGGAGCACAGGTCTTCATCTGCACTCGAAGAACCTGGGGAAAGGCAGGAGCATCTTGAGAGTGAAAGAGATGAAAACCTAACAACAGCAGAAGGTGTGAGTTTTGAACAGTCATCTGAGTCCAATAACGAGAAACCAGAATCCAAAGATGCACCTACTAAAAGGAACAGCTTTTTTGGATTGGCTAAGCCTATTGAAAGAGAAGATGTTGAAGTAGGCTTGGACCCTTTATCTTTGTTGGCTACTGACAGTACACAACTAAGGCATCCAGAACCTGAGGAAAAGTTGGTGTCACCAGTGGCAGCGCGTAATTTGGCAGATGAAATAGAGAGTTATATGAATCTGAAGAACCCATTGGGTAGTAAGTTTCCCAGCATGGAACTTCACAAGCCAGAGGGGGAAGCAGAAGCTTCTGGTATACTTGGCCACTCCCAAGAAAGGAGGTCCAGCCTACCTTTAGACCCTGTCCTGCCATCTCCCAAGTCTTTTGAAAATCGAAGAAGTCCTACAGTGTCCAGATCCAAAACATTCACTGGACGACCCAAGCAACAAATCCATCCACGATTTCAAAAGGAGAGGTCTTCATCTTTGACAGGACTGGGCCTTTCTTCTCCACATGGCTCGCTAGGATCTGTTGTAACAACTTTATCCAATCTGAAATTAGACAACATACTGTCTGGACCAAAAATGGACGTTCTGAAATCAGGCATGAAGCAGGCTGCCAATGTGGCCAGCAAGATGTGGGGTGTTGTAACTTCAGCATATAATTACTCAGATGATGAGGCAAGTGTTTTTCAGTATGAAAAGTTTTGGGGTGCAAAGTTAGAAGGGTTAATATGTGTCCAGGAGATTGGTTTGTAGTATGGTGGTTTTTACTAAGTACTTATTTTTATTAGCTAATAAAAATTGTAACTTTTATATAGTGGTGTTTCCCTTTGTCGTAAAAAAACACTTACCAGACAAAAGCAATTTAAATGGGCTTGATGAAGTAAACTTTGGCTTTCTGTTCTCAGCATTTCCCCCATTCATTTATCTATCTATATTTAAATCAAATGGACCATGAAACCCTAGTGAGAACAAAATTGTGTCTTCTTAAATGATACTATGTTGCCTATCGTGTTACTTGTTTTCAGAACCTTTTCAAATTAAGAAAAAAACAAATATGAAACCTAAGAAGTCAGGATGCCAAGGATTGAAGTTGAAACTATTAAAGAACAGCCTAAGATCTAGTAAATTCACTCATCAGGAATATGTAAACTAAATGTTAATGGTTCTTTTGTGAGCACACTTAACAGAGACTTTTAGAGTAAAGCATGACAAAGTATAATGACAAGAATGGAAGGAGAAACGGAGGGGCAGATATAGCTTCCTCCCTTCCATGTATGCTGCCTTCAAACAGAAAAGCCTCTGTATGGTCCAGTTAACCCTTTGATCTGGTGTTCGGCTCTAAGGATTTTTTTTGTTTCCCCTCTTCAAGCAAATAACTTCAGGGAAATAACTTGTTTCATTCTTAAAATTTTCCCTACTTTCCCCAAACTCCATAAAAGATGGGAAAGGGGAAGATAACCGTCTAGCTTTATTTCTGTTTCAACAAAGTTATGTGCTGTTGCTAAGAAGGTGCCTTCTATTAAATAGAAAAAAAGTATTTTTGTTTGTTTGGGGGTTTATTGTTGTTGTTGCTTTTAAACCTGATTGTGTCTATTACAGTGAAAACTCACTGCTTCGCTTTCTTTCCTGAGGTTTTTTACTGTTGACCTAGGTTTTCCTGTGTGTCTTTCTATTATACTGACCTATTTTCTAGAATTTTGTTAATGGCACATTTAGAATAGAATAGAATCAGTCAGGTTGGAAGAGACCTCCAAGATCATCAAGTCCAACCTATTACCCAGCCCTATCCAGTTGCACTACGTGCTTTATCCAGTCTTTCCTTGAACATCTCGAGGGATAGTGACTCAATCACCTCCCTGGGCAGCCCATTCTAATGCCACTCACATTCTCTGTGAAGAACTTCTTCCTAATATCCAGCCTATGTCTCCTCTGGCACAACTTGAGACTATATCCCCTCATTCTGTTGCTAGTTGCCTGGGAGAAGAGACCAACCTCCACCTGGCTTCCCATTAGGTAGTTGTAGACAGCAATGAGATCACCTCTGAGCTTCCTCTTAGCCAGGCTAAACAAATCCAGCTCCTCAGTCTCTCCTCACAGGGCTGTGCTCCAGGCCCCTCAGCAGCTCTGTCACCCTTCTCAGTACCTCAATATGTCTCTTGAATTGAGAGGACCAGAACTGGACACAGTACTCAAGATGTGGCCTGAGCAGTGCCAAGTACAGGGGAAGGATAACCTCGCTTGTCCTTCTGGCCACACTGTTCCTGACACAGGCCAGGATGCCACTGGCTCTCCTGGCCACCCTGGCACACTGTTGGCTCATGTTCAGCCTAGTATCTACCAGCACCCCCAGGTCCCTCTCTGCCTGGTTGCTCTTCAGACACTGTCCCCAGCCTGTAGCTCTGCCTGGGGTTGTGGTGGCCAAAGTGTCAGAACCCTACACTTAGCCTTGTTAAATCTCATCCCATTGGCCTCTGCCCACCCATCCAGCCTGTCAGGGTCCCTTTGCAGGGCCCTCCTACCCTCCATCAGATCAACACCTGCTCCTAACTTGCTGTCATCTGCAAACTTACTGATGATGGACTCAATCCTCTTGTCCAGATCATCGGTAAAGATTGAACAGGATCAGATCCAGCACTGACCCCTGGGGCACACCACTACTGACTGGTTGCCAGCTGGATTGGCACCATTCACCACTACTCTCTGGGCCCAGCCCTCCAACCAGTTCTTGACCCATTTCAGAGTGGATCTGTCCAAGCCACAAGCTGCCAGCTTTGCCAGGAGCTTATTGTGGCAGATAGCATCAAAGGCTTTGCTGAAGACCAGGTAGACTACAGCCTTCCCTGCATTCACCAGGCAGGTAACCTGAGCATAAAAGGCAATGAGGTTGGTCAGGCAGGACCTGCCCTTCCTAAACCCATGCTGGCTCTGCCTGATCCCTTGGCCATCCTGTAAGTGCTGTGTGATTGCACTCAAGATGACCTGTTCCATAATCTTGCTTGTCACTGAGGTCAGGCTAATAGGTCTGTAATTTCCTGGTTACTCCTTCTGGCCCTTCTTGTGGATGGGCACCTCATTGTCCAGCTTCCAGTCTTGAGGGAAGCTCTCCAGTGAGCCAGGGCTGTTGATAGATGATAGAGAGCAGCTTGGCCAGCTCATCTGCCAGCTCCCTCAGCACCCTAGGATAGATCCCGTCTGGTCCCATGAACTTGTGAGGATCCAAGTGGCTCAGCAAGTGTCTTACTGATTCCTGTTCAATTACAGGGGGCTGTATTGGTCCCTGGTTCCATCTGCCTGTTCTGGAGGCCAGTTGTCCTGAAGGCAATCTGTCCCACTATTGAAGACTGAGACAAAGAAGGTGTTGAGTACTTCTGCCTTTTCCTCCTATTTTGTTACTATATTCCCCTCCGCATCCAGTAAAAAGTGGAGGTTGTCCTTGCCCCTTCACTCTTTTCACCCTTTTAATTTTTATTTTAATCATTTTATTTTCCTTCAAGGATCTTTTCAGTCTCTTCTCTTACTTCTGCAACTCCCTTTTTAATATCCTAAATACTATACTTTGTCACATCCTGTCTCCTAGTGAGTGTGTTATTCATCATTTCAACTGCTATGTTTCATTCTGAAAATATGACTTTAACTTGAACATTTTTTCCTGATAATTCCTTCATTTTGCATAATATCTGCCAAATCACAATTTCTACATGTTTTTTCCTGTTTCCCCTCTAATGAAGTTTATATCCCTGTTGCTTTGTCACTCAGCTTGATCTTCAGCTAAATATTTTCACTGCTGAAGCCATTTTTTCTGAATGCCCTTCAGGTTTGTCCATTATCAACTCTTTTTTGGGGATTACATACATATGTCTTACATCTAGTAAGTTTTATACGTCATAATTTCATCTTACTCTGCTTTTTTAATTATTAGGATAATGATGGAAGTCAAATAATGGATCAAGAATTACTAAAAATGCTCATTTTCTTCTTCTTGTGTTATAGGAAGAAGGCAGTCAACCAGACTTTAACTTCCCTGCTGGTTTTGAAGAGAATATTTTAGGAGATAATATGTCATCAAGAACTGGAGTATCAGGGCTCATTACGAATGAGCTTGCAGAAAGCACTACTAGTCTGGTCAGTAGTAGCAGCAGTGGAGATGCAGGAAGACAGCCCTACAGTGCAGGTGACGTTTTGTTTGTTTCCCTCTCATAACTTCTTTATAATATAACAAACAGGGAAAACTATTTCAAGTGAAATAATTACTAACAGTGGAAGGTAATAGTAATCTGATTTTTTTTTTTCAAGCCCTTGAGGTAAGTATAAGCACATCTGTACTTCCATGCTATCCTCTTCTCTTACAGTAATACATAGCTAGTACTTCTCTTTGAATGTATAAAAAGCTGATAAAAAATACAGAGATTTAACTGTTAAAATTCTTCTCCTATGTATGTCTGCCACATTACAGGTAAGATCCTAGTGTCTGCTGGTCTCAGAGCCTAGGATTCTTTTAGGAATTATTTGGCAAGATTAATGTTTGCCTCTATTTAAAGTGCCTATCAGGGACTTTCTCTGACACAAGCTCAGAAATTTAAAGCAATTCAGTGCTCTAATTTATTAAGGTGACAGATACAACAAATCTGGGATTACTGGTGATAAAAGCACAAACTGCGAGATGATGTCTGGTCAGTGAACCCCAGGTAACATCCAGCGGAGTTGGAGACACAAACTTTTGCAGCAGCTCTGATATAAAACAGAAATGCAGCAGAACTTAGGCTGTTTATTGAAGGTGCAGTTCTCAGCAGGTGTCCCTGTCAGGTGGAGAAAAAGGAGCGCAGCCTGTCAGCTGCCCACAGTCGTGCTGGTATGGGTGCTGCTGCACACAGCTATTGCAGCTACTGCCTCCCACCCCAGGGGTTCGTCATGTCATGAGTTTTATACACTGACTCAGGCTTCCTCTGCCATTGATTGAGATGATATTTAGCATGATTTAGGAGGAGAGTTGAGTAGCATAGTCATATATATTTAGCATGTAGTTGCTTTTGCTAGTTAGCATATTGGAGGTTGTCAACTTCAATATTAAAATTGCAGTTCATTAGGCAAAGGTTTTTCTGCAGGCACTCCGGCCCCCAAATTCTGTTTTTAAGTTGGGTGTTCCTGTTATTTTAGTCTTGTTTCATTGGTTTTAGCCAAAACAGGCCTCACTTACTTGTGTAAGGTAACCTTGCCAGCTTCGTGGACCTTTTGTTTAACACAAACACCTACTAAATCAGTTTCCATTCCTTTGCCACTGTAAGCTAGGCAGTTATCCCACAGTGTGATAGGAAGATTCCTAAATTAATTAATAGCCAGGAACACTTCATTCATGTAAAGCAATAATGCCCTGAAAGTTCTTTCTTTAATACAGAAAAGCAGAACAGTGTTCAAGAACTGCAAATAGTTGCATAACTTAAAGAGGCAGATTTTCAAGAGGCAAAACAAAGGAAAAAAACCTGAAAAAAGTAAACCAAACTACACATACCTAAGCCACCCAAAAAAGCCAAAGCAACACACACACAAAATGCATCACCTGTAATGTGGAATAAGAGGTATTGGATGCGTACTTGATTTGAAGTTGTGCAGGTAAATAATTGATGAATATATGTGTGTTGAAAAATTATCTTCCCCGTCAGTTCTAAATCTAATGGTACGCTGTTGAACTTGATGGAGGTTTGTCTTAGCTCTCTTTGACTTACTTATTGTAAATTCATCTGCATCAAGAGATGAAGAACTATCCTATGTATGTGATATAAGCTGTCCCTGTCTATCAAAATCTTGAAATGGCATCTTCAAGTTCCAGAAATTATTGGTTTTTGGTTTTTTGCAGGGCTTGTTAGAAGAAGTAGTGCTGACAGTTTTGCTTCTTTAAAACTGATTGGCCATTTCCTTCTGGAAAATCTATTCCAAATCCTTTTCCCCTCTGTCCTGGGCATAACCCTAAAACCTAGCCTTTCTAAATTAAAAGTGGTTTGTTTTACTGCAATGTCAGCCAATGAAAACCACAGTAATGGTATATTTGGTATTGTGTCTCGCCTGGTACTATCCTGCTTTTTGCTATTTTCGTAAGGATGTATTATTCAAGGAATCTTGAACAACTTTGTAGAGTATCTTGCTTTGTTAAGCAATCTTACTGTTCTTTGCAATTCCATATTCTTTCTTTGTGTTTTGAGATTTTATTCACTGATGCTTTATTTGTTTATACATCTGTGATAGAGAAAAATAACTTTCAAATGTTAATCAGAAAAATTCTATTTATACATATTGTGATTTTTAGTAGCAGTTACAGACCTACACATATCTTTTGGTACCTATTTTTGTCTTGGTCAAAATTCTTTGTTTGGGAATGGATGAATTACTCTTTCCTTGAATTAAAAACCCAAATGACTCTTTCTGTACAGGTGAACTCTCATTCTCAAGAAGTATGAAAGTTCTAGATTCTGAGAAGTCAGAGCACAGTTCTTCACATAATACTAGCTTATCTAGCATTTTCCAGAACTATGCAATGGAGGTAAGAGTAATAAACTTATAAATGAAAAATAGAATTATTCAGTATTACTGTCCACATTAATTATCTCTTTAGTTGGATTCTGGTTGGATTTGTCAAAAAGATTTTTTTTCTTTCTGTATTTCTGCTTCAAAAGTCTGTGTGCTTTTAACCCAGGGTGTAACAGTAGCTTTAAAATAAGAAAATTGTGTTAAATGCCTTAGTATATCTTTCATATATAGAAAGAAGAGACAACTGAGGAAAGGGTCAGTTCTTCAAGTGAGGCAGAAACTAGAGAGGAAATAAGATTTTGCGTGCATGTGATTTTGTTTGTGTGTTTGTTTTATTTGTTTATTTCTGGGTGGGGGGGGATTGTTTAGTTGGGTTTGTTTCTGTAGGTTTTTTTGATTGGTTGGTTGGTTTTGTTTTGCTGTGTTTGTTCTGTGTTTTGTTGATTGGTTGGGGTTTTTATTGTTGGGTTTTTTCCCTTTATGAAAATTACGTGTTGGTGCTCCATAATTGTTGTGGGTTGGCCCCAGCCAGTAGCTAAGCCCACTCCCAGGCACTTGCTTGCTCTTGTCATCAGCATGAGGAAGAAAAGTGGAAGCACAGAAGTGAAAACTGTTGGGCAAATACGTAATATGTATTTGATCCAAACACATGGTTATTTTCTCTTTGTTTTGTGAGAAACAATGAAGTAAGAGGAAGCCTAAGAATTTAGGATTACAGACCATTCTCTTACTAGTTCTCAGTTTACTTTAGTCATGAGGAATTTATTAGAGGAAAAAAAACTTTCTGGGTTTTCCACTTGTACTGGCTTTTCATGGCAAGGTTTTTGACTATGGAGGGGGATAGATGAGTAGCTTCTGTGAGAAGATGATGGAAGTTTCCTCTATAGAGCCAGTTCCAGGTGGCTCCCAGTTGGACCCACTGCTAGCCAAGGCCAAGCTTATCAACAATGGTGGTATTTAAGAAGAGGGAAACAACTGCTGTGCAATAGCATCTGGGGAATAGGAGTGAGAATATGTGAGACAAACAGCCCTGCAGATACTAAGGTCAGTGAAGAAGGAGGGAGAGAAGGTGCTTCTGGTGCCAGAATAGAGGTTCCCTGGAATACCATGGTGAGGACTGTGGTAAAGTACTGTTCCCCTGGAGCCCATGGAGGTCTGTAGTGGAGCAGTTACTCATCTAAAGCCTGTGCAGGACTCCATACAAGAGCAGGTTGGTGCTCCTGAGGAGAGCTGTGACTCCATGTAGAGGAACCCATGCTGAAAGAGGTTTTCTGGCAAGACTCATGACCCTGGGGAGGATCTCATTCCTCCCAGCTGGCATTCTAATACCTGTCGGCTCCTGTGGGTACTAAGCCTATAAAGCCAATTATAAAAGAACCCTGAAAAAAGATCGATAATGTAAATTCTTTGCTGTTCTAGGTATTGATGTCAAGCTGCTCTCAATGTAGAGTTTGTAGTGCCTTGGTTTATGATGAAGAAATCATGGCTGGGTGGACAGCAGATGATTCCAACTTGAACACAACCTGTCCGTTCTGTAAAAGTACCTTCCTACCTTTACTTAATGTTGAATTCAAAGACCTGCGTGGCTCTGCAAGGTTGGTAGGTTTTATAGATGCTCTTTATGTGTTTACATTTGTACACGGCTATATTTTTTTCACAAACGGTTCTTAGTTGTATCTCTCAGTGCTTTTTGTCTAGTTACTCCTGTTTAGTGGATGTGAGTGTACTAAAGGAAATTTTAAGTCATATACACTACTGAATTTCATTGTAAACCATCCCAAAACCAAAGCAATCTTTGCATTTTTACCTTTTTTTTTTCCTTTTTCATATTTTCCTTGCAAGAGTAGCTCTACTGAAGGCGTAGGTCTGTTTGCACTTTGTTTAGCTTTTAAAATAAAGTTGCCGTATCATAAACTTCTAAAAAAACAAATGAAGCACTTCTTTAATCTGTCAGCAAAGAATTTCTCCCAAATTAAGTCTGTTCTTAACGAAACCAGGTTTTAGTTACATATGCTCCAGTTTGTTTCTCCAGCAATTCTTAAGTTCAGACTTATCTGCTTCCTATATTTACCTCTTTAAATTGCATTGTGAAGGCTGGAACCTATTTTAAGGTAATTCATATTGTAGTGGTAGTTGCTGTGAAACAGAGCCTCCGTTAGCATTCTCTGACGCTGAAACTGGACATCTGTAGAGCATCTACTTAAAAGCCCTTAGCAAAGTGACACCTGTTCCTCTCATTTTGTGCATGTAATGGTGTACAGTCTTTGAGTCTGCAATGTCATATTACAGTAACAGCTATTTCCAGTGATGTGTGAGTTCTTGATAAATTGCTGTTTATGGACTGGGAACCATGACAACTTCAGATCACTGACTGTATAAATCACAGTGGAGAGAGCAGAATGAAGCATGTGTCCTGCTGTTAAACCTTTTAATGTCGTATTTCCTTATTTTGATACTTTGTGAAAGTGAATGTTCAAAATAACTCTTTTTAATGACTTTACACGTGCATTTTAACATTTTTATTTCTCTCCCCTCCCACTGATGTTGTAACTTAGCTTTTTCCTGAAGCAAAGTACCTCAGGTGATAGTTTGCAAAGTGGTACCCTTCCACTAACCATGGATCCCGTGGAGCAGAAACTGTTGTCTAGTCCAGCTGTTGCTGACTTGATGAGTTTTTCAGATGACCCACAGTCCAGCCACACAATCGCTGAGGAAACCTGCTCTGCAGCTGAGCAAAGGTAGGTAAAACGGTGTTGTTTCTTCTGTCACAAATGTATCAACACTTGAGTATTTTTTCCTTAATTCTGAAGAGAAGGTTTGCTTGTGTACCAAATAAGGTGGAGAAATAAAACTGTAAGTTGGTGATTGCTTGTTTCTTCTCATACTTTTTGCATGCTTTAAGCATGTTTTGAAGTAAGTTGTTCAAACTACGTGAGTGAGTTTCAGAGGTACAATTACAGAATTAAGTCTCCTATAGTGTAATAGGTAGAACTTTTGCTCAGTACTCTTAGAACAGACTCATCCTTTTAAAGACACACAGAAATTTAACCATTGCTTCTGTTTTGCTCATGTTTAGAATTTAACAAAAAGGACACTGCATTGTGGAGGAAGTAAGTCCCATTTCCTGGAACACTTTTTTGAGAGAAAACTCTCAGAGCAGTCCACTTGTACCAAATGTGTTTTATGACAAATATTCTGATGTAAAAGTGAAACCAGTTTGGAAATTATATAAGGAATGAAGCATTAAGGAGAAGGTGTCACATAGGAAGAGGGAAAAACTGTAATAGTGCTGCTATGACCTTTTTCCTGGGATTCGTTGACATTTTACGTTGAAATATTTTATCCTTTTAAATCATTATTTATTTTGGAATTCTTGAATATCAGTGCCTATAAGCTAGTGAGCTGAATGCCTGTCTCAGAGTATTGAAACTTAAATTGCTGTGATACTCTAAAAATTAAAGGTGATATTGCTGATGTTTATCTCTCAATTTTGATGTCTTACGTCTTTAACTGAAATAAAGCTAGGAGTGAAGATCACCTCTAAATGAATCTCTTCCTTCTGCAGATTATTTGGAAGCAGTTTCTGTTAGGCTTGCTTTTTCTACTCTGTTTTAGCTGAATTGTGCCAGTTTTAAGTGGCACAAAATATTCCCAAATCTGCAAATGGCTTAATTGTATGGGTTAAATTTGACAAGGCTGTAATAGGAGTTTGCTTACGTTATCTTGTTTGATAAGTTTGATGCAGATTTTCTTTTCCATCAACTTATAAATTGGCATCAACTTATAAATTGGTTTATATAGTAATTTGGCTTTGCTTATGAAATTTAGAGAAGAAAAAGTAAAAATTAGGATATTCAGAACAAGATAGTATGTATATTGACAAAACTATACATTGCTCTTTTTCTAAGTAAGGTAAAACTGTACTAGAGCAATTATACAGAACTGCAGGTCCTTCAGAATCATGTCTTAGGTTACATCTAGCTACTCTTGGGAAGGATGATTGTACTGTTCTGAGAGGTATTTTAATTTCTTTTGTTTTCCCTGAACTGTGGAGTTAACTGGGCAAATGTGACTTCTTATTAATAGAGAAACCTTGTTTGGGATACTTACTTGGCAGGCTTTCTCTGGTTGCTTCTTATTGCCATAGGAATGCTGAATAGTTTCATATGAGCATATTCTCTTCTAAAATCCAAACAGTGATGTGGCAGAAGAACAGAGGAAAGATCCCAGAACCATGAAGTCATCTGCCAGCAATCCAACGAAGCAGGGATTGGCCTTGACTCGGAGCCATAGTGTTGGGGGTCCACTGCAAAACATTGATCTTTCCCAGAGACCATCACATGGCATTTCAACAGTTAGTCTTCCAAATAGTTTGCAAGAAGTTGTGGTGAGTCTAGAAGCTGCACATTCAGTTGTCAGCAAATTATAGAATGAGTTATGTCCTCTACTAGCATTTTTCTCCATTTGGGGAATGGGAATGACCAAGCATATTTTAATTTTCTTAGTTTAAGTTACTTTTTGGTACATTGTACCAACATTGCTGCTCGATTTGAAGTGTTCTCTCTAGCAAGTCTGTCTTTCTAAAACTAGAAGCATGTTTTAAAAATGAATCCACTTCAAGAGCAGACTAAACAGAGTGGTACAAACAACACTGTTGAAAGAGTGCAAGTTTGTTCCTTTTCTGTGCATGTATGTGCACTCTTCTACATTGTTAGGTTTATCTCTTGAGTGGATTGGAGAAGATGAGAGGCAGTATTGAGACTGTTATGTTACTCTTGCATATGTAAGGGTGTTTCTTCTTTATCCTAGTGCTTTTTATTGGCAAGAAGCTGTTTTAATATGAGAACTCATAATTCAGTTTCACAGCTGATGTGATTACTGACATTTTTCTGTAATCTTCATTGCCACCACCTTAGGTAACTAACTATACAGGAAATTACCTAAGCTTCATCTATTTTGTGAAAAAGAGAAGATGCCAATTTTTCAGAACTTCTTTCTGACTGTGCAGTTCCAAGCTAAGAAACACATTAAAGTCAAAACCATTGCTGATGGTATTAAACTTATTGTTTGGTCACTACTTCCAGAAATTTCTTCCAAGTATCAAACTGTGCAGTGGAGGATTTTCAGGGCAAATAATTCTGAAGAAAGTTTCTGGAGGAAAATTTTTTATTAAAAAAAAAAAAAACCAAACAAAAACCCCCCTAAAAAGTATTTTTCTTCCTTGCATGTGATTTTCTTTTTAGGATCCTTTAATAAAAAGACCTAACCCTCTTGCTGTATCTGTACCCTACCTGAGCCCTTTGGTACTGCGTAAGGAGCTTGAATCACTCTTGGAAAATGAGGGCGAGCAAGTAATTCATACATCCAAATTCATTAACCAGCACCCCATAATTTTCTGGAACCTTGTTTGGTATTTCCGACGGCTGGACCTACCTAGCAACTTACCTGGACTCATTCTAACATCTGAACACTGTAATGGTGGAGTGCAGGTAAGTGGCTTTTTCATACTAGAACAGATACTACAGTAAGCTAATAGGTCCAAAAGAGGGTAAGTTATTTCTAAGTGGCTTGGAGCTAGGTTCCTTTTTTGTTATAATACAAGTAGACAGGTTTGTTTTCCATGAAGAACCCTGGAGAAAGGTGGATGAAAAGAGCATTCAAATTTTAATGAAGCTGTTCTCTTTTAAAAAGCCATGGAGTAAGATTTGTTAAAGGGAAGGCTGATATTTAGACAGAAACAAGATGTGCCTCTGGAGAACTTGCAGACTGCATGTGAAGAACGTGTTTTGGTCTTTTCCACTAGCAGCTTTTGCTACTCAAACTCTGGAGTTCCTAGACTATAGAAATATAACCAAAGATTGCAGAATCTTTTCAGTATTTTTGCTCTTCCCATTTCAAAGAGCAGATTTTTTTTTCCTGAAAATTACATCATTTGTGTATGAAAGTGTCAAATTTGGTAGATATTTGTACGTGGTGCACATGAAAAGTAGTCCTTTCCCTCAATTTTCGAAGCAAAGAACCCTATCCAAAACCAAGAATAAGTTTCCAGAAAATGTAGTTGAAGACCAATGCTAGTGCAGTCAAATAAATTTCTTGTAACTGCCACTTTAAATGGACACACTAGTGTTAAATTTTTCTTGCCTGCTAATTTTTACTGCATTTTTTATTCCAGAGGCACTTCATAAAATTAAATAATTATGATACTCTTGTTTTGAGTATCACATACCTTTAATGGAAATTAATGTTTCATATTTATATGCAAATAAGCGATCAACACATGAACATGCATACCAAATCTTAACCTATTTCAGAAAACACTAAGGTATGTCATGATAGGTAGTGCAAATCAAGCAATATGTCTGGTGTGCAGGAAGTATTTTCAGAGATGTAGTCACATAAACATTTTCTTCAGATATCTGTAGAAAACTGATTGGTCTTCATACATTGAGCTAAACTAGAAAAGGCAGTTAAATGTAGTAGGACTTGTGGCTTCTCTGAGTGAGTGCGTTTTCCTCCTGAAGACATCATCTATTCCTGTTTGTAAAATGAGTAAAGAGGAAGGATTTTTTTCTAAATAGTAAGACTGTGCTGATGTTTTAAAAACATTTGTCCTTTCCTCATGTATTTTTTTAGCTTCCTTTGACATCTCTTGCTCAAGATAGCAAGCTAGTATACATCCACCTTCTATGGGACAATATCAACCTCCATCAGGAGCCGGGGGAGCCCCTCTATATGTCTTGGAGAAATCTCAGTAAGTAAAACAAGTGTTACAGAGAGCAAAGAGAGCAAAGGCTATGAATAAAACCGCTTTTTAAAGTAGTGTATGAAGTGTATACAGCCTATCAAGTCAGAAAAAAAAAATTAATGTGTAAAGCATCTTCAATCCCTCAGGTACTTAACATAACTTCAGTGTCAAATTGTTTGTGCAAATATTTTCTGATCTGCGTGAAAAGGTGTGTTCATTGTTCTTTGAATGTAATGCTCTTACAGTGTGGGAGGATTTGCTGCTAAATGAGCTTCACCCAGTTTGAATTTTCACTGCATTATCTGGTTGTATCTATGCAGGCATGAAAAACAGGACAAAAATGTGTCTTGTGTTTCTATAAAGGAGTGAAAAAACACAAGTCCTATAAATGCCTACATTTGGCAGTCTATGGAACTGTCAAAAAGTAAGATCCAAGAAAGCCTTTGTGTACTGTAATTTTGTTTGGAAGGAAAAAAACCCAAGCAAACTAGTTATGAGAACTTGGGAATTTCATTACTTTGGATCAGAAAATCACTTTGTTTAAATAAATATCTCAGCCTGTCTTTTAACTTTTAAAAATTATGCTAATAACCTATGCAGCGTTCTAATTCTGTTTGGGATTCAGGAGAAAAAAAAAATATTGAAAAGTGTTCTAAAGGGAAACAAACTGATCTGAACATTGAAGCCAAGAGAACAGAATAAGATGTGGTGTTTTCCTCAGCTTGTGACAAAGCATATTGATTTGAACATAATACATAAAACATCTTCAAAGCATTTAGACATAAATGAAGTTGCATAAATTCCTGTATTTATGTAAATATGGAAGCAAAAGGCCTGTTCTAAATGTGGAATAAAAGTAGTAGTATTGTAGATACACTCTACAGCAATTTCAGAAAGTGCTTGGAAACCAGGAAATTACATTTGTAAGCAATCATACCTGTCAAATTCATGAAAACCCTTGGTGGGTGTGATTACTAGCCTTGGCCTATGCCATGTGCTTGCTAGCCTTGGCCATTTATATGCCATGTGCTTGCTGCCTAATCTGTAGCCTTATTTTTTTTTGCCAGTAAATGGACTCAATATTCCCTCATGAATCACTGTTTTCCAAAGAGTAACAGTTCAGTGTTAGTCTAGAAGTGGCAATGTAAGCAACAAATCATGATGGTAAATGTTTTGATGATTTCCTTTCCTGTTTGATGCAATTAAGCATTAAGTATCTCAGTATGCAGCCCAAAGTTATTGATGAATTGTAGGTAGCTTGGAAGAATGGCTTTGATATGAAAAGATTCTTTGGTAAGAAATATGATAGTATTTGGTTTTATTTATTTTCCTTCATGTAAAAATAACACTCTTGGAGTGAACTTATTTTTTAATCTTAAATTCAGCAATTAATCTGAGCTAGGAAATCAACACAGACAACACCAGATGTTGGATTCTCTTCAGTCTCGTATTTCTTTGTTGTAGGAGTTCTCACACGTGGATCTGTGGTGTATTTTGTAACTTGCCTATAAAAATGTAAATTACTACAGACCATAGTCTTTACTTAAACAGACAAAGTCTTTCCATCATAACAAATTTCCATAGAGTGAGTAGAGGCTCTGTATATATATCTCACTTTTGTGGAACACTTTTTGATTACTAAAATGGAAAAAAAAAAAATCTTCACTGTTTTAACAGTCTGTACTGTCGTATTTCCCAGATTCTTCTGAAAAGAGACCCTCCACGATGACAGAAGATCAGCAGGCCACAAACACACTGCTGGAGAAGATCAAACTAAGTATTCAACACAATGACGTTGTTAAACCGATTAACCTCCTTTTGCAGAAAGTGAAGCCAGATGTGAAACGGCAGAGGTAAAGCAGTAGTCTCTTCTTACTTTACCCCCACTTATAGTTCAGAACAAATTGTGTACACCTCTTAAGGGTAATTGCATAAGAACCTCTTAGGAATAGTGAATTTGTTTTATTTCCTTTAAACATGGTATGTATTTCTTTGTGCCCAAATTTACAAGCAGGTATATTCTGTAATGAGATGCAAAAATCTTGCAAATCAAGTAAATGTAATTAATTAATAAAATTGATATTTTACAAATTAATAAGAAAAATGTAGATATTGACTATGCAGGTCTTGTTGTTGATCCAAGTCTGGCAAATTGTTAAATTACAAGTGTCCAAGCATTCTGTTGCATTGTCTGGAAGAATCTGCAAATTATCTAATTGTACATACTGAAATTCTACTAACCTGAAGTATTGGCTGAGAAAAGTGGATACAGCACAATCCACAAACAAAAGGAGAGGTGTAAAATAACACTTGTGTGCCACATTTTTCCATCTGCTGTGCAATTTAAAGAGAGCCTCATACAAAAGCAAAAAGCACAGCTTCTGAAGTAAGTTACAGCAGATCAAAGATACATTTGAAGTCAGTTATATTAAATCAGCTTTCTTTCTATGGTTCTAAAATCTAATCTGCCTATAAAAGAATCTTTATGAGTTCCACAAAGAAAAAACTTTCATATCCAGTTATTTAGTGATACCCATTTCTAAGATAAATCATAAAACTCTGAAACAAAACCCCTAAGTGTGAGTGACTTCAAGTAAGCCTGCTCCTTGTACCTCACACTCAGGAAGGAAGGAGTTAATAACTAAGTAGTGCGTAAATATGTATTTCTTGTTTTCATGGTATGTTTGGCAGCAGAATTTTTCAAAGAAAATATAACAGCTGAGATTTGGCAAGAATATAACTTCCTACATTTATAATAAATACTCAGGCACAAGAAAAACATAAGCTAGTAATTGTGTAGATTGGTCACTTTCTTCAAAAGCAAGATTCACAGAACAGGTCGAGAAATTAGGTAATAGAAAATAAGCATCTTCAACATCAACTGTGTAAAGTTAAGACAGTTGATGCTGTGCCTCATTGATGACTTGTGCTTTGGAATATTTCCTAGGAGTTTTTACAGAGAAATTCTTTTCCTGTCTCTGGTGTCTCTTGGAAGAGAGAACATTGACATTGGTAAGTAAAAATACTGTGAAACACAATGTCTCTGTATGAAATTTATGAGTACTTTACATGGAATGTGTATAAAATTGACCTTATGCATGAATTTCTCAGTAAATTTTCAATCACCATGCTTTAGTGAACAATACTGTGCTGTCACTCTTCAAGTAGTATGTAAAAGTAATTCAGATGAGGCCATTAATTTTACTTTGTTTGAAATCAGTAATCAGTTGTTTTAAACAAAGTTTATTAGCTTGAAGGTTTAATTTCTCACGTCTGAAACCTTGTTCCAAATCTTATCCATCTTTCTGTGACCCACATATTAGACCTGTGTGATCTAGCCATCTATCCTGCTGTCTACTTGATGCTATGTAAACAGAGGAACCGCATATGGGATGGGACAGGAAATACCCTGGGGACAGACAAACAGGACTGTGATAGAAGCTATGAGCATCTGCTGTGATGGATTGCGATGCGCCAGCATGAGGATGGTTTTCACATTGTCTCGATTCAGTGGGTAGTTAGGATAATTATTTTGTTATTGTATAAAAATCACCAGAAGGTTTTGACCAGAAAAAGCAGTGTGCACTGTACAGTGTTTCTTAAATTTAAGTTCCAACTATGATGCTTCTTTTTTTTTTTTTTTTTTTTTAATTTTTTTNNTTTTTTTTTTTTTTTTTTTTTTTAATTTCAGAGGTCTTCGATAGTGAATACAGACTTGCACATAAAAATCTACCAAAGGATGTTCTTGACAAGATGCAGAAAATAGATGCTCCCCCAAGCAGCAGGGTCGAATTTTGTAGGAAGTGTTTTGGAGCACCGTTAATATAAAACTGAAGAAGACATACACTAAACGACATGGAGGAAAAAGGAGAAGTGAGCAAACCGGGAGTGTGGCTATGTATACACCTTAAATCTCAAAAATCAGTAATTGAGCAATTTGTCAAAGCAATTTCCTTGGGCTGCAACACACATTCTTGTCTTCTGTCTCATGACACATAGTGTGAAGTACGTTAAAATGTTTTAAAACTGTATTAATAGCATGAGTTGGCTTCAGTGATTGATCAGGTGTTTTTTCCCGTGTATATAGCTCTCCTTTTCCTTTCTCAAATCTTTCCTCCACGATGTCAAGTTGATAAAAAAAAAAAGTGATGATTAGACAGCAGCCTGTAGTTGGTGATTTTCTTAAGGGCCACCAATATTTGTGTATTTTAATGAAATACCTTCCCTGCTGCAGGATATTTAGATTCTTCACTACTTCTTTGAAACTGCCTTTCTTTAAAGAGGGATCTCTCTTTATTTGTGTGCAGCACGTGCATATGAATGTAAATATTTGAGTCTTGATTGGAAATTTAAATATAGTTGCTTTTATCAGATTACAATACCTAAAATTGCTGCCCTTCTCCGGGTGCTTGTTCCAGTCAGTACTCTTAAATTATCTTTGGTTGACCTTTTCATAATGAATGTATATTTATCCATGCAAAGCCCAGAAACTTCTGCTATTTTCCTGCATTCTCTGACAAGTTAAAGATCCTATGAACGTGCTGCCACTTTCTCCAGAGGCTTCTGCACGAAGTTGTCAGAAGTGGATAGCTTCCCGAAAATTTATATGTGAAGCTTAAATGGCATTAAGATGCTTGTAAGGTTTGTCAAACAGATACTGTCTGGAAAAAAAATGCTTTATACTGTATGCATACGTGCATGCATGCTTTAAATGTGTCTTTCCCTTGAATTCTTTATTGTCCTCTCCCATGGTTTCATGTTGGCCTGTGGGTTAAGTATTTTGCACTGATAGTCCAGATTCAATATTTCAATTAAAATGTATTTATAAATATGGTCTTCAAGGTGTAGATTAGCACAAATGAGGTGTATGATCTGCAAAGATTAATCCGTTTTTTGCATTGTTTCTGGTAAGCAAGACACTTCTTTCACCTCGCGTATGTAACTGGCCACAGTAGTCCTAGTCCTGGCAAGAAGAGCCTGGATACTGGTCAACAGCTTAAATATTTCTGTGGAGTATGATAAGATTTATTCTAGTTTTTTTCCTGAAATTTAATGGTGTGGCTTTTCTGGAATTATTCCTAGAGAAAGCAAGTGTAAGATTTGTAGCATGTGTATTTACTATGTACTACTCTTGTTCTTACCATTTTCATTCTTGAAAATGATGAGGGTAAAGATCTGTCTGAAACAGCTTCCACATGAAACAGCAAAATAAACTTTTGTTTTTTCATGAGGCTAAAACAAAGGATATGTACTATTTGGGACAAACTACATTTGCATCCTAGACTGATGCATTGTGTTTTGTCTCAAAGTGCTAATCCTGAGTTAATATGGGGATATTGCCTGGACAGATTCACTCCTGATGAAAATATTGTGCTTGCTCAAGATTTAGAAGCAAGAAAACACAAACTGACTTTGTTTTTTTTTCCTTCTTTGTTCATTGAGTTTATGCATGGTTGCTTGCAGATATCTGAGCTACATCACAATGGAAGAGTAGAGCTTGATTCTTCATATTTTCCTCCTTTCTCCTATTAATATTTGATATTCACAATTCCATCCTTTTAAAGTCAGTCTCTTGGAAGCATTTGTCCAAACAACACTTCTACTGATCAAAACAATATTTTTTCCTGTGCAATTCTATATTGATCCTAAGCATACAGCTATACAAAGATGATTTTCGAGTGTTAAATGGGCAAACTGTATGGTTATGTGATGCAAACTGAATGGAATCAAGTTTTAGTTACCCTTAAATTCTCTCAACTCAAGAAATTGCAAAGAAAATCTGTTCGGTCAGTGCTGGTTTAGATAATTGGTGACATCAAAATTGCTTTACACAGTTGTTAATAATACAGTAAATTCTGTAAGCAGATCACCTTCCTGTCAGAACAGTCTTCCCATCTGTTGCTGAAAGATAGATTAATCAGGAGGTAATGTGGAAACAGCAAAGCAGATTGTCTCATAGCATCTAGTGATGAAAGTTGGGCAGACTTTCCCTAAGTGCATAAATGAAACTGTAACAAAGAACCCCAAGCCTAAAGCCTGAGGGGAAAATGACAGCTGCAGGACTAAACTTGCTTTGATTTGCTCCTGCATGTTGGCACTCCTGTACACTACAAATTAGCTTTTATTCCTGTTGTATATACCTGGATTTCAGAGTGGTAGAAGTCCTGCATGTATTTATTTGAAATCTTGAATATGCTTGTTGAAATTATTTAATATAGAATAATAAATGTAAGCGCTTACTCTTTTTAAGTTAATTTTTTTTTATTCCTAGTTTTAAGTAGTTAAATAATCATCTGATTCTTGAATGAAATTCATAGTTCAAATGAAAAGGGAGAACTCTGAAAACAATTAATTAGATTTTTATCTAAGGGAGATGATTTTTGGGGTAAGAATCAGGTTCAAAAAAATTGCAAAGTAATTATTAACTTTTTTCGTAGTTGATTTCTCTCCTTTTAAATGCATGATGGCACTTCCTGTTCTCTAACTTTTTAGACCTTCCCTTATAAACAGGTAGGGATTACAGGTTTTCCTACACAAACTTTCTGAGATGTAGGCTTTTTTAATTTGAATACTGAGAGAACTGTGAACCTGCAGAAGAAAGGGGCATGGCATAAAGCATCTTGGCATGGCACAGTACTTGGGTGGTTGAAAATCTGGACAAAAATTATCAGGGAAGAGTATTCAAAATTTTATACGGTTGCATTACAAACACTTTTGCCTTTATGAAGTTTGGGTACTAAAGACATAAAAAGTTCTTCTTTGCAAGTTAATAACAGCATGAACTTGGGTTACATAGGGATGACTTTGTGATCTACGGATGCTGCTAATTTGTTTAGCACTCCACTCCTAGTAATCTAAATTCATCTGGATCCATAATGCATGAATTAAGTGGACAAACTGATGTGAAGGAGAGGTGTAGATAAGCTTAGTCTTGCTTGTTTTCCTGGAAAAAATGCAGCGTTTTGCCCACTTGAAAAATTCATCCTTCCAGATATGCTTTCTATTAGCTCAACAGCCATTGTTTAGGAGAGTTGGCTCTTCTGTGTGCATTTTGGAATTCTCAGATAGAAACGTGAAGAAAATGGTTGTAAATCATTATTAACTTTAAAACCTGCAATGCGTGTACAAAATGAAACTGTAAACAAGTAATTACTTATGTGGATGCAAATGGTTAATGGATTTCTGGTATGCCCAAGAGCTTGGAAAGTTTGTGCTGGATTAAGAATTATCACAGAGAAGCTTCCTTGACTCACTGCCCTAAGGATGCTGAACTGCAGTCAAGAAAAGATGCTATATGTATGCCGAAAAGATGCTATATGTAGTGCACCTTTCACCCTGTTGTAAAACAGTCACATATAGCCTGTGTGCTCCTATTAAAATAGCTATATTTTTTAGAATTAAAACAACAAATGGCATCTTAAATGTTTAAAATCAGGATTCTTAAGTGACAGAGTTTTATTCTTTATCAGTTATAAATATATCCTGCCACATTACCAGGATATAACAACTTTCAGAACCCCATTAATACTGGAGCGTGCTGTGGCTGCAGTACTGGCACAGTGATAGATACCAGCATTTACATTTTACTAGAGGGATCTGTATGTTACTTATAGTCATAGCCTGCCTGGGTGTATTACATAACTGAAGTTTAGACAATAAAATTTTAATGGGAAATATTTTGTTTAGAATACATATTCCAAACTAAATTAATCTTGTTTAGCATGTGATTTAATCACGTTCCAATTTCACATTGGTTAAACTCGAGCTACATTGCACTTGTGAATGAATAATTTTGTTCTATTTTAACTGTGAATTAATGGCTTTTCTTATTGCTGCAGGTAGAAGAATATATCTTTCAATGAGTTTACTGCTTTCCTTGAATAACTGCAACATAGGGGATATTTTAAAAATATATATTAAAATAGATTGTAGAAATTATATTTGTAAAACAAATTGTTAAAACCTAAGTATCTGAAGAATCCAGTCAGTTTTGGGTTTGGGTGTTTTGTTTTGTTGTGGGTTTTTTGTTTTGTTTTGTTTTGTTAATTTAAAAATTCTTCATTCAACAGCTATTTCAATGCAGGTAACTTTATTTCATTAAATGGTAAGCAAGTTGTCTTATTCACATAACTGTACATGTTCAACGAAAGGGTTTCTTTTCTCTTGACTAATAAAAACCTTAAGGTGCCTTCTGTATATCAGCTTTGCATTATGGACCTTTTCAAGAACCAAACACCCTTTCTACTTCTAAGTCTTGAAACTGAATGGTTAAATTGGACTTTAGTTCTGTATTGTACTGTGCTGTATATCATGATGCATAGCAGGGAGGGAAATGGATGGGGGGTTTATTCTTTCAGTCTGCATCAGTCAGTGGTGCAAATAAAAGGGATTGTTTGTTGTTCTTTAGAAGCACATTAAACTCCTTTTAGGAGCTTAAAATAAACTATTGTATTGAGGATTAAAGGATGTAGTGTGAATAAATTATGACTTTATTAAGCGTGCTGGGAAATTTTCTTTAATGCAGTAAAATTTGCACTGGTTTAGAGACTGTTTTGAACTGTTGAAAATGGCATCCATTTATTGTGCAAACTTTGATTAACAAATGTTTCTCTGTAATGTTTTTGTACATTTGACAAAGTTTCTTGAGTATAAAAAGGGCACTCTGCATATTCTGAATTCCACATAGATATCCTACACTAAGAAACTATTTTAATGTATTTCCCAAAATAAAATATGTATGCATCCTATGTAAAAATTTCATCTGTTCAGCTTCCTTACCTGCTTGGCAAAATTTAATTATTTATTGTAGGACGAGTGTTCCATAGTACCTTAGTGACTTCTGAATAGTGGGGAAGATCAGGAGCAGTTGAGGAAGAGAGGATATAGCATTCGTTTGTGGCAATTTGCTTCATGAGAGTGGATAGCTCTCTAGCACTTTAAGTAAGCCATGGGGACTAGCAGAGGTAAGAACTGAAAAACAGGCTGAAGGGAGGCAGAATTCATTAAAGTCTTAATATAGTAGCGAAGTTAAAGGCCCCTTGCTTCCTGAAGTTTCAGCTACTGTTCTCTGTTCACCAGAAAAAGTGTCATTAATCAGTAGGTGGGAACAGGCTGATGACTGTCCTTAGTAGAACACTTCCCAGGAGTCCTGGTTGTTCATTGGCTTCAGAATGAGGCCACAGAAAAATGCTTTCAGTTATGCATCCTAGCTTTCAAGAACACGGAGATACTTTGTTAACATACTTAGAATCATAGAATGGGTTAGTGTGGAAGTGACCTTAAAAATCATCTAGTTCCAACCCCCCTGCCGTAGGCAGGGACATCTCCCACTAGAACAAGTCCCTCAAGGCCTCATCCAACCTGGCCTTGAACACCTTCCGGGAGGGAGCAGCCACAAGCTCCCTGGGCAACCCATTCCAGTATCTCACCACCCTCACTGTAAAGAACTTCCTCCTAACATCCCATTTAAATCTCTCTTCCAGTTCAACCCTATTACCCCTCACCCTGTTATTACAAGACTTTGTAAATAGTCCCTCTACAGCCTTCTTGTAGGCCCCTTTCAGATACTGGGAAGGCTACTACAAGGTGTCCTCTAAGCCTTCTCTTCTCCAGCCTGAAGAGCCCCAACTCTCAGCCTGTTCTTATAGCAGAGCTGCTCCAGTCCTCTAATCATCTTTGTGGCCCTTCTCTGGACTTGCTCCAACAGTTCCATGTCCTTCTTGTGCTGGGGGCTCCAGAACTGTACACAGCACTCCAGGTGGGGTCTGATGAGAGCAGAGTAAAGGAGGAGAATCACCTCCCTTGCCCTTCTGGCCACACTGCTCTTGAGGCAGCTCAGTACTTGTTGGAGCTGGCAAAAAGTACTCACCAAGACGCTTTTCATAATTTACCAACAGCCCTGCCTAAGTGGAGAGGTCCCAGCTGATAAGACTGGCAAAGGCAATGCCCATTTACAAGAAGGAGTGGAAGGAGGACCTGGAGACCTACAGACCTGTCAATCTGATCTTGGGGACTGTGAAGTTTCATGAAGCATCTGACCTTGAGTGTCCTTTTGCAGTATGTGCAGGGCAGCCAGATGGTCAGGCCCAGTCAACATGGGTTCATGAATGACAGCTTCTGCTTGACCAGCTTGGTGCCCTTCTACAGCAAGGTGACCTGCTTTGTGCATGAGAGAAGGGCCCTGGAGTTTTTTTATCTGTACCGCAGTAAAGCCTTTGACACCACAGTATCCTCCTGGAGAAACTGCTTATGGTTTGGGTGAGTAACAATGCACGGGATAAGAACTGGCTGGATGGCTGGGCTCAGTGATAGTGAATGGAATTAAATCCAATGGGCAGCCAGTCACAAAGTGGTGTTCCCCAGGGCTCAGCATTTGGGGCAGTTCTCTTTAACATCCTTATCAGTGACTGGATGAGGAAATTGAGTGCACCTTCAGGAAGTTTGCAGATGACAGTAAATTGGTTGAGTGTTGATGTGCCTGAGCATAAGAAGGCCTTGAAAAGGAATCTGAAAAGGCTGGATGAATGGGCTGAGGTCAATTGTTTGAGTCTGCTGCAGAGTGGCTGGAAAGTTGCCTGGCATGAAAAGACCCAGGGGTACTGATTGACAGCCATCTGAACATGAGCCAGCAGTGTGCTTGGGTGGCCAAGGCCAACAATATCCTGGCCTGTATCAGGAATAGTATGGCCAGAAAGAAAAATGATCATGCCGCTGTACTCAGCACTTATGAGGAAATACAGTGAATACTGTGTTTGGTTTTGGGACCCTCACTACAAGGACAT
Organism: Psilopogon haemacephalus; assembly: GCA_013396835.1. Classification (NCBI taxonomy): domain Eukaryota; kingdom Metazoa; phylum Chordata; class Aves; order Piciformes; family Megalaimidae; genus Psilopogon; species Psilopogon haemacephalus. The sequence goes on from VWZI01012594.1 coordinate 37,972, forward strand.
TGACTGAGTTGCTGGAGCACATATGCAGCAGATAGGCGAAGGTAGATCGGCCAAGGGGATTAGCAGCAGGAAAGAATTTAGTGGAATTATTCATATCCAACTATGAAAAGGCAAGGAGAAAGAGCCATGCAAAAGCAGCCACAGCCCAAAGTGGTCTGACTTATCTATATTTAGATTACAACTCTTAAACATTCTTTTTTCTCTCAGTAAACCTGAGTTGTGGATAGCTATTAGGGTTCAACTGCAAATAACGGATGGTGAGAGCACCCCAGAGTAACAAGACTGGTTACCAATATGGTTAGATCATGGTTCTCCTTTATTATTCCTATTCTACCTAATACAAGTTTGTTAAACTTATAGTCCCAAGATGGGGTGGTTACAAAAGAAGCAGTATGATTGGTTACTATATAATATTTAGCATATTCTAACAAGTCCCCCTTGTCTGATAACAAACTCAGCTTCCCCCACCCTGTTGTGGTTTTCCCTGCATCTTGCTTCTACATTTGGGAGGAACTTTCCCAAGCTCAACTGCTTCATTTCCCACCAGCACAATTCAGGGACAGTCAAGGTTACAAACTATCAAATACTTTATAAACTATCAAATACTTGGTTGCTCAGTTCCAATAGCTCATGTCCTCCTTGTTCAGCAAGAAGTTCTCCCACACTGAGCAGCACCATCAGTGTTTTCCTTTCTCAGCCTATGTAGTCTAATTTCTCATTCAAATCCTCCAATTAGTTTAAACCAGCACAGTTGGGTGAGGATTTGAGTCATAGATGTTCAGCATGTACTTTCTTTGCCTTATTATGATACTGAGGGGTGCCAGCTTTAACAATAAAATTGCAGGTAATTATTCAAAGGTCTTTGCTCAGGCACTGCAGCCTATAAAATCTGTTTTGAAGCTGTAGGTTTTTGATATTTTGGCTTTGATTTGATGGTTTTAGGCAGAACAGGGCCAATCTTACTTTCACAAGTAGGCAGGCCAGTTCTGTGCCTGTTTCCAGAGAAACATGAACGCCTCTTGGTTGTAAGCAAGCACACCGAATTAATCTGCATTCCTGTCACAGCAAGCTGAGCAGTTATGCTAGTTGACAGTTGTGGTCTCCATCTTTGAAAACCTCTCACACCTGGTTACACTGCCCTCCTGCAGGAGAGGTTTCCACTGCTGACTTCCATGGTTGAGTACTAAGCTCTGTAGGGATGGCTGGCAGCTAAAAAATGCATGAAACAACAGAGGCTTCCACTCAAGGCATTTCCCTTTGGCGTTTTTTCTGTAGTTGTGTGACCTTTCCAGGTACAATTAGTAACATGTGTTTCCTTGAATTCTTGAGAAATTAAATAGAGCCCAGCACAGGCTACAGTCTGTATACCAGGTCCAATTCTAGGCACTACAGTTTAAGAGACAAGCTTGGAAGGGTCCAAAGAAGGGTCACAAGGATTATCAAAGAGCTGGACTTTGTGCCCCATGAAGAATGACTGAAGGATCCTAGCTAAGTCTCAGAGGAAACCTTATCACATGCTTGAAGGGCAGCTATATGAACAGAGGACATGTGCCAACTATCACAGCATAGGGTTTTGTTTGGAGATTTTTTTTTGGTTTGGGTTTGTGGGATTTTTTAATAGTAAATCAATCAAGCACATACTAAACTCCCCAGAACTGTAGGTTTTTAAAATCTGAGAAAGTACTAGATCATCTCATCTAAGGTTGGACCCAGGTTATCTTTTGAGGTCACTTCTAACCTGGGCTGTTCTGCAATTCTACAACTGTAAATCATGGTATCCCAGTTTGTACTTGGAAACCCACAACTACAGAATGAAGGAGAGGAGCCACAAAGGGAGATTCAAGGACATGAGGGACAGAGAAGTTTTTTTCAGTACTGGAAAGTGGGCTGTACATGTCCTAGCTCTGGCAAGGGAATGCTGACATCTTGACAAAAGTGACCCACACCCCACTCATATTTTTCACCCATTAATACAACCAAGTATTAGCTGTTCTGCTTTGCAGACTTACAAGCAGCCTGTACAGTAGCACATCCTTGTAAAAACATGGGTTTTGCTCCACAACACACTAATGTCAGTGCTTGGTAGTCTTGACCAGGTAAGTGCCTCTATCTTATGCAAGAACCTCCTACTAGAATCCAAAAGACAGGGTTAAGAGATGTTTTGTGTTTCTTCATTGTAAAATTTTCAGCACTGCCAATTCAGTGCACATGCAGATGTGTGCAAACAGGTTACGTGTGTCACAGGAAGCGTATCTGACTGCTAGTTGACATACTTGTCTCTATATTTTTTTCCAGATCAATGTTTGCAGCTGAGACTAACACTAAATTAAGTGGGTTTGTGAAACTCAACTTTGTATCAGGGCCATGAACATCTCATAAAATGTAGGTCTTGAACACTGCTGCCATAAGACACAAAACCACAAACCCCCCCAAATAAAAAAAAACAAGTCCCCCAAGAAAACCTCACAACCGACAAACACCAAAGCAAAATCAAGCAATTAAAACCCAAATAACCAAATCACACTACACCAGTGTACCTATTTCACTACATATAAAACAGTAGGAACTCTGGAACTTGGAACTTTTATGTAACTAGCATAGCTTCATGAAACCATGCTATGCTATGCTACATGACTACATAGTAGTCACACACCTAGCTACTACCGCTAAATCCCTTTAGCCTTTTCGGTATAGGCCATTCAAATGGAAGTAAACCTTTCATGTGAAAGAGGGAGCAAATGGAAACTTGGTCTAACTGCTTTCCCCAATTCTCTTGGTCTGAGGCTTCCACTGCAGACGTGCTTTATGGCAAGATCTGCCCTCATCGCTATCCTTTCACCCTATGAGTTCAAGAATAGCAATTTAATCCTTCTGTGCTCATAACCTACTGCCAGCAAGAGATACATGCTGAACACTAATTTTTTAGTCTAGTTAATACAAAAATGCTTCTAGAAAGTTAGGCGGGGGTCCTGACATAAAGAGCCTCATCCTGTACACAGGAACAAAGAGAAAGCTGGGTTTAAAAAAAAAAAAAAAAAGTATACTGGAAATAGTAATCAGGATCCACCTCAGATTTTATTATATATACAGGCATTTCTATCTTAAGAACCAAGACAACCTATTTACCTACAGACCATTCACACATGTTGACACAGTATTAAGTCAGAACAGAAATCCTGTCACCCACACCTGCCTCTAGATCCACTCAACAGTCTGAGTACATAAAAGCTACTCTAAGTCAATCTTTTTAATGGTTGGCTTACACCTTGGTACCAATTTCAAGAGCAGAGTAACTAAAATACTTGCAGAATACCTAAAGTTGGACAGAAGCCACAAGGATCAAGTCCAAATCGCTGCTTCTTATGGAACTACCTAAACACCATAATTAATCGTGTCATACAGGCACTTCCCAAACTTAAAAGGCTTGGTGCCATGATCATTTCCCTGGGGCTCTTGCTCCAGTGACTGACTTAATTACATTTAGTGATGCCAAGAATCAGCTGAAGGCATTGCATTTTACCCATCTTACACTATCAGAAGCAAGTGACGGACAATTCCTGGTATGGTAACATTATCCTAAATTTAAGATTAAAAAAAAAACACCAGAAAAAAAACTCCTCCATGAACCACTGAACAGTATCAGATGAGTTCAACCCACAGCTCCTGAACATTAAAACTTCTCACTGAAGATACAAGTACATAATTCAAGTTCTCAAAAGATAAATGAATCAAGATCAAGGTTTGTAGTTCCACTTTGGTCTGCATGCTGCAACTGTCTAGACCATTATTTATCTGAAGAGATGGCTAGCAAAAACACACACCAGAAAGTCTCATATTGGAAGTTAGCCACAAAAAGGGTTTATTTTTATCATTTTTACTTCTGACTTGACTCAGACTTAGATGTAGAAGCTCTCAAGGAAGAAAGCCGGCGCCTCTTCGCAATCTGCTCCTGGCGTTTCTCCTTAGCTTCCTGCAAAGGAAAAGCAGCATCAAGAGTAACAAATAAACACTTCAAAATATCAACAAAGGACAAACTAGAGAAAAGGCAGCTTAAAAGGAAGCTAACACAAAGAATGGTTTCCCTTAAGTCAGTAAGGCTAAATTATTTCTCTTCTTCCAGATTAGGAGAACTCTTCTCTACAGGCCCATGTCTTTAAGTAACATGGACTAGTGTCCAAAATTACTAAAAGTGACAAAGCCATGTTCACAACACACTAGGTCTACCTACTATGTCTGGAAGTTGTGAAATACTCAAGCACTGTACAAAATATTCCAACAGTACTGCTACAGCAGTCACTGCTGGTTTAAGTAGAAGAGCAAACCCATCCAAACAGATACCTTCTCCCTATCACCTATCCAGTTCAACTGCTGGATCCTGTTTCTCCACAACATCACTCAAATGCTTGGGCACCTGAGTTAGACTTGAATTCCTAAGAACTGTAACTGTTCATCGGTTAACCTAATTACTGTAATTAATTTTTAGTACTCTCGCCAAAAATGGGTAGAAATGTTCAGGAAAACATTTGACCACCAGTGTTTATACTCATGCTCTGGTGCTCCAATTAAACATGAGCTATATATAAAGCAGTTTTCAGCCAGCAGTCAAGTTTATCAAATCACTTATGCCATGTAGCTAAGCTAAGGGCAAACTCACCTTCATTCTCTTGGCCAAGAGCTTCGCATATTCTGCTGCCTCCTCCTTATTCTTTTGAGTGCGTTGCTTCTTCAGAGCAATGCGTCTGCGCTTATGCTGCAGAACTCGAGGAGTCACTAATCTCTGGATCTTAGGAGCCTTGGTTCTAGGTTTCTTGCCTAGAAGAACACCACAGCAGATTACCTTCCACAAAGGCCTCAAGCCTCATCAGCAAACTTACAAGTTCCATTTAGTGTCACGGTAACATTTAGTGTACCACATATTATTGCAACTTATACAATGTTCAACCTCTTGACAGGGTATGCAGGAAAAAATCACCAACTCTTGACAGATGTAGCATTACAAAACACAGTCTTAGTGCTTGTGATCAGTTAGCAGTAATGAAGCATAAACAATGCATCTCTTAATCATCTGCATTTCTTCTAACAACCTGAAAATTCCTGGATTTTCAGCAGGCCTGTCTTAAATAATCTTCCCTGGAATTAAAACATCTAAAGAACATGAAAACTCATCACCTACCTCTCAGAAGCCATTATGTTTCCAATGCTAGAAAGTTCTCACAGATTCTACATACGCTTGATATATATTTCCAAAAAACACACTGACATAGCCCATAGTGAGCAAACAAACCACACTACCACTCATCAAATCCTGCCCCGCTTCAGTAGTTACAAGCAACAGTTTGATGTCCACCAAGATCCCATTCTTAGTTCCTAAGATGCAGAAAAACAGCAGACTTTTCCCAACAAGTTTCTACAGTACTCAAACTTTACAATGTCCTATCTGCTAAAAATCCTCACCTTTTCTGTCTCCTGATCAAATGCAGAACCCAAAATTAAAATCTTTCTCTGCAAAAGAAGTGGTTAAGTGTTCTCCCAATAAAAGCTCATTTTAGAAACTGCCATAAGGAACAGGAAAGAATCTTATTACCTATAACTGCTTTCTTCCCATGATACTAAAACACCTAAGAAACACTCCACATTGTTTTTATTAACAATTACTTTTGAGTTACTCTTAGAACCCTTAATAAGTATGACTACACAATCTACCAAATTTGTGCAAAAGCAGATGGAAAGGGAAGAGTAAAAGAAATGGTGCAACTGGGAGAGTCCTCTTACCTGCAAGTCAGAGCTGCCAAGTCTAAGTACTGCAACACTAGCACAGACTACCTTGGTCTCTGCAGTAGGCTAGGCACCTCACTGCTCATCATTACATGAAATCAAGGAGTTGCCAAGTTCTTACCCTCTTTGTTCAGAGGCTTCCTCACAACATATTGGCGAACATCATCCTCTTTAGACAGATTGAACAGTTTGCGTATTCTGCTAGCCCTCTTGGGACCAAGACGACGAGGCACAGTTGTGTCTGTCAGCCCAGGAATATCCTTTTCACCTTTCAAAATGCAAATTTAAACATGGCAATTAATCCTGCGTCTAATAAACACCTGTCACATTAGCGAACTTCTATTTCAAGTTTAAAATGCTTAAAAATTTGAAGTCATACTAACTAATCCTTAAGGTTCACCCGCCAATAGCACCACCGGTTGCTAGACTTCCCTGACTTAATGTGATTAGATCACTGGCAACAATAAGAGTGTTTCAGTGCCCAATTTTAAAACTACAAGAATGGGAACGTTCAGAGGGAATTTTAAGACATGTTCACTTTAAAACTGAGACTGCATTTACATTCTACAGAATTTCTCAGCCACCAGCAAGGAGTGTCCTCCTAGGTGCCTATTTCTACATGCTGCTTGTCTTATTCAGACTCTTACTCACCCTTTTTCACAATGACCAAGTTCAGAACGCTCAAGTTAGCATCAACAATGCAACCACGAACAGATTTGCGTTTTCTCTCTCCAGTTCTTCTGGGACGATAGCAGGAGTGGCCCTTGCTGAGGAGAAGGCGCACACGTCCGTGAGTCAGGACACCCTGCTTCATGGGGAAGCCTTGTTTGTCATTGCCACCACTGATACGGACAACGTATCCCTATGAAAACACAGAATACAGTTCTTGGATGCTCAGCTGTCTTTATGGCTTCAAAGAGAACAACATACTAACAACAGGGCTTTGTGATCATGAGTCAGGAAAAATTAGCTACTGCTGAAGCAAAACAATTTCTTTAACCAACACCACTCGAGTGATTTGGGAATTCCACCCAACAGATGTGAAAAATACTTCTGCAGGTCAGTATTTACATTTATTGTTCAAGCTACATCAGACTGAATTTTGTCTGTTACTGTCTACCCGTTCTTTAACCCTAAATCTAGTCAAAGCCTGTTACCATCATAAATTGGAAATCTGCATACGACACAAGAGCAGCTGGAGTAGGTTTATGAGAAAACAAGCGGAGACAAAGGTAAAGTTTTCATTACTTTCTTTACCAAGGTTACAGTAGGTAACATCAACCTACCCAAATTCAGAGGGATTGTCCATATTAACAGCCAACTACACCATGACTATCCACCAGGCCCAACGTGCTTTTTCCCCAATTAGCAGCTTAACCACAATGAAAGCAATTATGAACTTGTTGAGCAAAGAAGGCATAAGCAGTTCTATGGTATAGATTTAACTTGCCCTGCATAGCAATAAATCACACAAATAAAAACTAAAAATACTGCCAAAAAAAAAAAAAAGCAATAAACTCTGAAGACAAAATGTAGAAGAAAAGCACCCTGATAAATCAAAGTAGCACAGCTGGCAAGCATAATCACCAAATTCTGTTCATATAAGCAAGACAAACTTTCAACATAACCTGCCAAATGTACAACACACACTTTAGTGTGACGACAGGATATCATAGAAATTTTCTGATTTAAGCTCCTCAAGTACAGCTGACATACCCTTGTACACAACCTACCTTCCACTCCTCACCAAGAGAATCAGCTGCAACTTCTGTGGCCATCCGTTTCTCATAGAACGTTCTCAGCTTGCGCTCATCATCCACTTCAATGAGTTTCTGGCAGCCAGTGGCTGGGAAAGAGATGTTCAGCTAACAGAGAAAGGAAAAAAACAAACAAGAAGAACCAACAAAAAAACCCAACAAAACATTAGATTCGATCATAGAATAGAACGACAGAATCAGTCAGGGTTGGAAGGGACTACAAGGATCATTCTAGTTCCAACCCCCCTGCCATGGGCAGGGACACCTCACACTAGATCAGGCTGCCCACAGCCTCATCCAGCCTGGCCTTAAACACCTCCAGGGATGTGGCACCAACCACCTCCCTGGGCAACCCATTTCAGGGTCTCACCACTCTCGTGGAGAACTTCATTCTCATATCCAGTTTGAATCTCCCCACCTTTAGCTTTGCTCCATTCCCCCTAGTCCTGTCACTACCTGATAGCCTAAAAAGTCCCTCCCCAGCTTTTTTCGTAGGCCCCCTTCAGATACTAGAAGACCACAATAAGGTCACCTTGGAGCCTCCTCTTCTCCAGACTGAACAGTCCCAACTCTTTCAGTGTGTCCTTATAGGAGAGGTGCTCCAGCCCTCTGATGATTCTTGTGGACCTTCTCTGGACACACTCTGGCATGTCCATATCCCTCTTGTAATAGGGGCTCCAAAACTGGATGCAGTACTCGAGGTGGGGCCTCACCAGAGCAGAGGGGGAGAATCACCCAATCAAATGTTGGCTACACCTCTCCTGATGCATCTCAAGATCTGGTTGGCTTTCTGGGCTGATCTAAACATTTTATGATCCATTTTATCAGAAAATTAATATTTATCTACAGGTTCCACCTTAGCATCTCGAAACTGAAATTCTGTTTATGTGAATGCTTACTGCCTAAAACTTGCCACAGTTACTATGCTTGAAGGGCCAGGCAGTCCAGAGCCACAGGGGGCTGTCTAAGTCTTTCAATTACACCAAAACCCAACCGTGCCATAGCTGAAACATAACCACCTTAGAATGATAAAATTGTGAGGGCTACAAGGTACCTCAAAGATCAAGTAGCTCCAACCCCCCTGCCATGGGCAGGGACACCTCACACCAGATCAGGCTGCTCGAAGCCCCACCCAGCCTGGCTTTAAAAACTTCCAAGGATGGGGCTTCTACCACCTCCCTGAACAATTTATTGCAGTGTCTCACCACCCTCACGGTAAACACCTTCTCCTTAACATCTAACCTAAATTTACCCACTTCTAGTTTTGCTCAATTGCCCCCTAGTCCTATCACTATCTGACATCCTAAAAAGTCCCTCACCAGCTTTCATGCAGGCCCCCATCATATACTGGAACGCCACAATAACATCTCCTTGGAACCCTCTCCTCTCGAGACTGAACAGCCCCGACTCTCTCCAGTCTACCTCCACAGGAGAGGCGCTTCAGACTCGCCGAACTACAAGCAAGGGAGTCTAGGTGAGGAGAGCAGAAACTCGTTCTCTCCTTCTGCAAGCTCTTCCCAACACAACTGTATTAGAAAACTACGTAAGCCCCTAGAAGGGAATGACTGTTATCCTTGTCGATTTCTTGCGCATCCTAGAGGCCAGTGTAAAGCCCAGAGACCGGGGATGCCTCCTGGCACCTCTTCTCGAGCGCGGCCCGATATAAGCACAGGCTTAGCTCTAGCGTACACGGTGCCTCCCTGCTAGGCCTCGTCACCAAAATCGCAGGCCTCACACTCGCAAAAGGCCTTCTGAGCTAAGCAACCTTCACTGGAACCCAGAGTTCCCACGGCCCGGTGACCGGAGAGGCACCACTGCGGGGACGTGATCCGCGCGGCCACCCCGCCGCCCCAACAATCCGCTGCCATCCGCGCTACAGAAGCGTTCCAGCGCCGCTACTAGGGACCATCGTCCCCCCGCCAGTAGCCTCGCATTGAGAGCTGCTGCCATTGGTGGCGGGGAAGCCCGTACGGTGGCAGAGGCAGCCCCAGATACCCGCAGCGCACTACCTTCATCCTCTCGGAGCCGTTCTGCCGCAGGAAGAGGCCGCACTTCCGCCCGCAGCCCCAGCTCTAGCGAGAGCGGCTGTGCCCCTGCTCCGCGTGACCAGCGCTACCCAATGGGCAGCGAGCCCGGGAGGGGTGGGGCGGGGCGGGGCGGGGCGCTCCCCAGTGGCGGATCTGCGCATGCGGCCTCTGCTCTGTCGACCACGGAGAGAGCTCCTGCGCCTGCTCTACTCCCACCGCAGTGGCTGTGGTCGGGTGCCTCTCGTCCTTGTGCTGTCAGAGATAATGACAGAATCTAAACTATTGAGCCAAAGAAGCGTACATGTTTAGGGTTATATGGTTGTTGTTTTAAAGAACATACTGGAACGATCAAGTAAAGAACTTGGGATGTCCTTGATGGTTTGAAACATCCTGCACAAATAAGTAAAATGGTTACTAAATAATGTAGCCAGCTTTTTGACTTGAAAATAGTGTCCTGGGCTAACATGGCCTCATTTAATACTAAAACCCTACACTTTGAAGGTGGATAGACCCCTGCCCGGCATAAAATCCCTCACCCTCTGAGCATGCGCGGTGAGTTCAAGAGAAACTGCACCTCGAACGTGAAGCGAGCCAGAGACTAACCGAAGGATGGTTAAAGGGTGTGAGTTTGGGGCACGGTTGATACATTTTACTGTGTGTCTGCCGCGGGGCTGTGCTTTATTTGTCGGAAATCACTGAGCACCTAGGCTTGCCCATCACTGAAATAATTAATAAGCAATTAAAATAAAAATTGAAGTGTCACTCCTCTGACCGTGATTTTTTGATTATTGCACATAGGTCAATGAATCTGTCTTTTTCAGACAATAGGTTTTGGTGAGACAGCTGTAACATCTTGTCCAGATTGACTTGGCAGCTAACGGTGGGGAGATGCTGCTCTGAAGGCTCCAGTGCGGACGGACCTGTTGATCACACTCTGAGTATTTCGCCCAGCTGAAGGAGGTAAGTGACTCAAAGGTGCAACACATGAGAAAGACACATTTCATGGAATAACACTAGACAGTAAGTGGTATTTGGTAAAAATTACTTCATAATTGTAAGCATTGTGCTTATTAGCATTATGCACTCTTGGACAGTGATGACTGAAGTGCGTGAAGGCTTGGGTAAGAAAGTTCTTTTTGGGTAATAACATGGGAACGGGGCCATTAATGGAAGTTTCACCCTGTTCTGCATAAGAGTGGAGACCTTTTAATGAAAAGGAACTAAAACGAATATAGTAGACAGTAGTGGCTACAGTATCAATTGGAAGATGGTGGGCAAAAATAATCTTGAAATGGATCTTTGAAACATAACAGTATATTGCAATTAATGTTATTTTGCTGGGGAAATAAGAAATGAGGTGAGATTCCATATGTAGATTTGCAGAGCCAACTAGGATGTTTGTCATGTTGCAGGCAGGATCCCAGTGTCTGCCTATCTCAGAGACTCAGAACTCTTGCTGACAGTCTTTGGAAAAAAATAATGTTTGCCTCTTTTTGGTGCCCCACTGAAAATTTGAATGGAGACAGGTTTGCAAAGTTAAATCAGTATGGTAATTTTAATTTGTTGAAGCAACAGATGTAGCAGATGCAGGATTCCGAGTAATGAATAAGCCCAAGTTGGTAATTCTTGGGTAACACCCAGCAGGGTCAGGGACACAAATCTTTGTGGTGGTGCAAACACAAGAGAGTGATAGCAATGTGGAGGTTGAACCATGTGTCAAATATGGAGTTCTTGCTAGGAGGGTGGCCCTGTTGCAGGGAGGATGAGGGATGGGGAAGTGGCATAGCTTTTCTACCATCCTCATCTCTGCTGGATCCACAGTCTTATTCCCTCACAATGGGATGCTCCCCTCGTGTTTTTTTTTTTATACTGTAGCCCCAGCTGTCCCTGCTTTCCATGTGATTTGGGTGGACAATTAATTAACTTCATCATAAATATCTAACATGCACTCCATTTGGCTCATTATCATACTTAGGGTGTAAATTTTAGCATTTATTTTGCAATTAATTAGGAAATGGTCTTTGCTCTGGCACTATAGCCTGCAAAATCTAGTTTGAAACTGTGTGGATTTGTTTAGCTTTGCTTCAGTAGTTTCATTTGAAACAGGGTTGTCTTTGACTGCTGGCAGCTCCCCCAAGACAGAATTAGAATCCTCTAGTGAGGAAGAAACTGAAGCTGCCAGTCCGATGTTTAGAATAACCTGGGGACAAAGATTCATGATTCATGCCCCACTTAAACACATTGTGGTACTTGAAGGAAAACCAGTATATGTGCAGGTACCATTTACCACCTCAGAACTACTGAAGTCATTGGGTTCTTATTGCAATAACCTAGCGGGGATGTATAGCACTGTTAAAAATGCAGTGATGACTGACGTTCATAACTGGGGACATATACAAATTGCTGGAATTTGTTTACTCCTGAGAAGAGAAAACCTAGGATAAGCAGGAGAAAAAGTGAGTAAAAAATATGTACCCAACCTTAAATTTTATCTCCCCAGGGAGATATCTTGAAGCACCTCCCTGTCCTTTTTTGTGTTCCAGTATAGCTTCCAGGAGGATCTGTTCCATGATACTACTGGGCACAGAGGTGAGGTTCAGAGGTCGGTAATTTCTAATGTCTTCTTTTTCACCCTTTTTAAAAAGGGGTGCAATGTTTCCCTTCTTCTGGTTTCCATGAACTTCACCTGACTGCCAGGACTTTTCAGATATGGAGAGTGGCTTTACAGCTACAGCCAGTTCCTTCAGAACACTGGGATGCATCTCATCAGGTCCTATAGCTTTATGTATATTGAGGCTGCTCAGGTGGTCCTGAACTTGATCTTCCCTTATGGTGGGAGGAACTTTACCCCACTGGTCTGCACCTAGTGATCCACTGTCTGAGGAGGGGGGATGGAGCAAGACTGCTGGTGAAGACTGAAGCAAAAAAGTTACTGAGTACCGCATCCTTCTCCTCATCTGTTGACACCATCTCTCCATTCTCACTCCTCAGACAGGGAATGCTTTCTTTAACATTTGTCTGCTGGTTCTGTAGAAGCCCTTCTGGTTATTCTTTGCAAGCCTTGCCAGGTTCAGCTCTAGCTGTGCCTTAGCCTCCCACACCTTATCTCTGCACAAGAAAGCAGTGTTCCTATATTCCTCCCATGTTACCTGTCCCTGCTTCCACTCTCTGTGCAGTTCTGTCTTGCTCTTTGTTTTGGTCTCTATTCAGCCATGCTGATCTCTTCCCTTCCCTACCTGATTTCTTACACCTGGCGATTGAGAGGTCTTGCCCTCTAAAGATAATGTCCTTAAAGTGCCAGCTCGCTCTGCTCCCCTGTCCTTGAGGATCTTTTTCTATGGGGTCTTACCAACTATCTCCCTCAGGAGCTGGAATTTTGCTTTCTGCAAAATAAGAGTTCTGCCTCTGCTCCTTGCCTGTCTGATATCCCTTAGGATTGCAGACTCCACCACTGCATGATCACTGCAGCCCAGGCTGCTTGCATCTGTGACCATCACCTCCAGTATTGCATTCTCTCAGGCAGGATTGTGTATTTCCTGCCTTGGAAACTTACCACCAAGGCACCGCAGGTGGTCTCCTTGATTGCCTACAGTTTGCCATGCTATTTTTCCAACAGATGTCAGGGGAGTTGAAGTCCTTCAGCAGGACAAGAGTCTGTGATAATGAAGCCTCTTCTAGCTGGAGTAGGAAGGCTTCATCCCCTCAATCAGGTGGTCACAAGGTGCCCTTTGTTGCCTTTGTCCCTAATTTTTATAAGGTTTCAGCCTGTGCATGGCAATTCTTCAGGGACAGTTCTTCACAATGTCCATTTCCTGACATAGAGGACACCTCTTCTTCCTCACATGTCTCTTCTGAACAGTCTGTAGCCATCAATAGCCACACTCCAATCATAAGATTCATCCCACCAATTCTCAGTGATGGCTATCAGGTCATAGTTTCCTAGTTGCACAGTGTCTTCCCACTCCTCTTTGTTGCCCATGCTGTGTGGGTTCATGTAGAGGCACTTCAGCTGAACAATTGGCTGCATTTCCTCCTCAGCAGAGCTCCCATTGATTTTCTTGAGGGACTTCATTGCAGTTTCCTTGCTGGTTTTGATTGCCAACAAAGGTCTGTGAGTTAAGATAGAAGCAATTTAACAGGATGAAAAACAAAGGCCACACACGGAAACAAGAGCAAACAAAGATGTTATTCTCTGCTTCTTGGCAGATGATGCTCAGTCATTCTTGGGAAGCAGGACTTCAATAAGCATAGCAGTTGCTCAGGAGGATAGATGCCATTAACAAATGTCCCCACACTTCCTTCTTTCCCTAAGCTGATGTCATATGGTGTGGAATACCCCATTGGTCAGTTTGGGTCATCTGGCTTGCCTGTGTCCCCTCCCAAGATCTTGCCGATCTCTCAGCCTACTGCTAGGGTGGAAATGCTGGAAAAGCACAGCCTGGGTGCTTGGCTCAGCAGTAGCCAAAGCATTAGTGTGTTATCAGCACCAGCTACCACTGCAAAACACAGCACTAGATGCTCAGGGGAAAATTAACTCCAGCTCAGCCAAACCAAACACAGTGCATGGTGTAGTTTCTCCCAAGTACAGGACTCTACACTTATCCTTGCTGAATTTTATTAACTTCCCCTTTGCCTACCTCTTTAGCCTGTTCAGATCTCACTGAAAGCCCACACAGCCTTCAGTGTACCAGCCAATCCTCCTTCTTTTGTATCATCAGCAAACACTGTATTCCCTCATTCAGGTCATTGATGAAGGTGTTGAATAAGGCTAGACTCAGTAGTGACTGCTTGGGAACACCAGTCGTTACAGGTGTCCAACTGGAATTTGCACCATTGACCACAACCCTCTGTGCTCTGTTGTTTAGCCAGTTCTCAATTCATCTCACCATCCACCCTTGCAATCCACACTTCATGAGCCTGCCAATGAAGATGTTATGGATCTTACTTCTTGCCTGGATCTTACTTCTTGCCCTTTTTAAAGACTGTAGTGGCAATGGTTTTCCTCCAGTCCTCAAGGCAACTCTCCCATTGTAATGGAGGGGTAATTAATTGATGCGAGATATGATCTTTCAAAATTAATATTGTTTACTAATTTTCAATATTTAGACCTCTTGCCACCCGGACCACTAATTTAAATAGTAATCAGGTTCTCCTGCAACAGTCATGGAAAGCATTACATAAATGAATAACTGGATCTAGAAATAACTAGCAATATATAAACATTTAAACCCAGTCGAACTGGAAGAGAAGGTTCTTGCAGTCAATATATTGCTTGCCCACTAGGTGGATTCAAGGAAGCTCCTTTCTGCTTATGGCAGAAGGCAACTGGTAAATTACAAGAGGCTTTAAGTATTTACTCAGAAAAATTATCTCCCGACTCACAGGGCTAGCTATAGGTTCAGACAGTACCCACTTTCAGGAAATTCTGTTGATGTCTTGTTGGCTGCTGAAGCTTCTCATTATTTCCAGGCTTCACAGGATGCTGAGGAAAGGAGGCAGATGATCTCTGACCTTATCCTGACTCTTCTGGATGATCTGCGTACCTCTAACACTTCCCAACTTGACAGGAGACTTTGAAGTATTGTATTGATTGGGGACGATTTAAGAGGCTGAAATTATAAGTTATGTAGCTTTTATAATTTCCAAAAGCCCCACCCACAATCTGTGTGTAGATTAGTTTAAGTTTGGGTTCTAATTCGGTCGGGAAAAGTTGGGTTCTAATTCGGTCGGGAAAAGTCTTCACGAGGATGCCTTTTCTTGTAATTCAGGAAAAATCAGGAAAAATTGAAAGGTTTGGGCATGAAACAGCTTTACCCTACTTACAAATGGAAGACTGTCTCAAAGTCCATGCGAGGTTTGTGTCTCGAGGTCCGTGTTCAAGTCCGTGCAGGTCCCAGTGCAGGTCCGTGCAAGTCCCAGTGAAGGTCTGAGCAAGTCCTGCTGCAATCTGTCCAGCTGCCATATATATACTGAGGTGATTTGTTGCTTCCCTGTTCAAGCCCACGGAGGGCGGGAGAAGGCACTTCACACCTATTGTCACCTCTGGTGACAGAGGTGGGGAGGGAGGAAGACCGTTTCCTGCCCCATTCACACCTCTGGTGGGGCAGTGGACAGGAGTGCGCCCTGCCAAAGTTCATACCCCATTCAAACCTCAGGTGGGGCAGCGCCCCACCCCACCACAGTTCACACTTCATTTAAACCACTGGTGGGGCAGTGCCCTGCCCCGCCACAAGTATAGGCAGGCTATCTTGTGATGTGCAGTCTCAGCACAAGGTCATGCTGGTTATGCAGGCCTATTGTGTGGATGTATTATGCCTGCTCCTGGTAAACTTGAAGAAGGCAGTTTCCAGGCAGTTCAGTAGGGCTACCTTCTAGCGTAGCAAAGCATAATGCTGTAGAAAGCAATGGCAACAGGCAGCAGAAGGTAAGCAAGCACTAATACAACAGCAGAGCACGTTGTGTTACCTGCTTATCCCTTTTTTCTCAGTACAGCCTGAGACTAACAGGCCTTTGGACACAGAATAACTAATCAGAATGGCAGTTAGCCAAGCTTCACCATATTAGGGGAAGCCATAAGCTTGTTTTACCCAAATTTGGAAAGAACACAGGCCTTGCATGAGGCAGGCACAAGTGTACCTTTTTTACCACTGGATGTATACAGGAACAAAACAAGTCTGAGCAAGACAGAGTCCTTAGACTCACTGGCTCCAGGTTGTTTTGCTCTCTTTTCCGCAGTTGCTTCTCCCCAAAACAGAAGAAGGGAGAGCAGAGAAATGTCTAGGCAAGCCAGGATGTGTATAAGCCTGTTTTGTCCCATTCAGGCCTACCACAACACCCATTTTCAATGATCTTTTGAAAATGATGGAGAGTGGTAGAGCAACATCATCAGCCAGCTCTCTCAGCACTTGTGGATGCATTGCACCAGGGCCTGTGGATTTGTCTGTGTTCAGTTTGCACAATAATCTCTAACCCTCTCCTCATTGACCAGTGGAAAGTCTTCATGCCCACCAGGCTTTCTCTCTTACTTACAGTGTCCGGAATTCCTATAGGCTGGTCTTAGCAGTAAAGACTGAAGTGAAAATGGCATTCAGTAATTCTGACTTTTCTGCATCTTCTGTTACCAGAGCTTCCATCTCATCCAGCACTTTTTGCCATCCTTTTTGCCACTGATGCATTAGAAGAAGCCCTTCTTGTTCTCTTTTACTTCTTTAGCCAGATTTAATTCTAAGAGGGCTTCGCCCTTCCTTGTTGCATTCCCACCTGCCCTGACAATGTTCCTATAATTCTCCCAAGTGCTCAAGTGACTTTTTTTTTTCAGCAACTCCTTCCTCATCCATGCAGGTCTCCTCTCCCATACTTGATTTTTCAGTCAAAGGAACGCACATATCTTGAGCTTGGGGGAAGTGATATTCGAATTTTAAACAGCTCTCTTGGCACCCACTGCCTTCCACAGTTTTGACCCACAGGATTCCTCTGAGCAGGTCTTTGAAGAGGACAAAGTTAACCCTCCTGAAGTTCAGAACTGCAATCCTACTTATTTCCCTGTTTCTTCTTTGTGGGATATGAAGGTCTACTATGTCATAATCACTGTTGCCAAGGCTGCTCCCAAACCTGGAGTGGCTAGGATAGGCTGGTGCTGGTCTCTTCTCATAGGTAATTAGTGACAGGACAAGAAAAGCCTCAAGCTGCAACTGGCTAGGTTTAAACTGAACATTAGAGGGGAAAAAAAATAATGGAAAGAGTGTTCGGGCATTGGAATGGGCTGCCCAGGGAAGTGGTTCAGTCACCAGCCCTGGATGTGTTTAAAGGTTGTTTGGATGTGATGTTTGGGGATACGCTTTAGGGGGTGAACCTTGTAGAGTAAGGTTATGGGTTGGTGATACATATTGGTGATGTATATAATGATGATCCTGAGGGTCTTTTCCATCCCCAGTCAGACCTGCTTTGTTCATTAATAAAAGGGCCAGCAATGCACCTCTTCTTGTTGGCTCCTCCACTACCTGTGGCAGGAAGTTATAACCAATGCACTGCAAGAGCCTTCTGGACTGAGTATGCCTAGCTGGGTGGCCTTCCCAACAAATATCACTGACTGCAGTCTCCCATGAGCACTAGGGCAGGTGATCTTGAGGCTATTTCCAGCTCTCTGTAGAAGGGTTCATCAGCATCTTCTTTCTTATTTGGTGGTCTGTGGCAGACCCCAGCAACAGTTTAATCCATATTTGTGTGCCACTTAATTCCTACCCATAAGTTTTCCACACATTCTTCCTCCCCACCTTGGGCAGAGCTCCATACAGCCCATTTGCTCTCACACATAAAGAGCAACTCCACCACCCAGCCTCATCAGCCTATCCTTCCTAAAAAGTATGTGGCTGTCGATGATATTGCAGTCACATGAGCTGTCTCTGTCTCAGTAACTGAATTAATGAAATTATGGTCCCATGACCAAGCACAGATCCTCCAACTCATCCTGCTTATTCCCCATGCTGTATGCATTGAAGCGTTAGTATTTCAGAGAGGAATTTGAGCACATAGTTCTTGCCCTTGAGGACTGGTAGGCTTTCTGGTTCTGCTTTATAAGTGCTGGGCTACTACACCCAAAGTTATCACTAACAAGTCTGTTTACATCCCCTCCTCCCTTCAAATATAGTTTAAAGTTAAAGAGAGGTGGAGGAAATTAAGAAGCAAGGACAAGAGAAGTTACAGGAAGAGGCAGAGGAAATATTTGAGGAAGAATGAGACACAAAGATCAAGGTCATGGATGCAATGTTAGTTAGTTGAAGTTATGCATTTAGTAATAAATAGCTTTAAGGGATGTATAGGGAAAAATATAGACTTCTCAGCTATTTTGACATCCTATGGAACTTTCAGTTGGAGACTTTAAATTAACATGTCAATTTCTCTATGTCCCAGAATGCCTCCTGCCATTGTTTGGACAAAATTTACTTTGCAAACTAAATGCAGGAGTAACATTTTCTGACCACGGTATATTTTCGTATTCCTCAGAAAAACTTATGGAAAGATCAAATATACTTATTAACTGTGGGAACTCCAATGGAAGATGAGTCCTGAATGCAATAATACTCATAGTCTGTTCATTGGAAACACTGGAGTGAGCAAAGAACATGATTCTGGTAAAGACTGAGCTAAACCCAGGAGCCTAATTGGTAAGACACAAACAAAATCCTTTAAAATTATAAGCTCCTGTGGGATTCAACAGTTAATCAACAGTTCCTTTAAAAACTGATTATTACAGGAGTGAAAATATAGTACGCTGATCATGTCTGTCAAAAAGCTGCATACTCAGGAATACAGACTGGTACAAGATCTGAGTGCTATAAATCAGACTGTGACAGATGTATGCTTCCAAGTACCCAATTCTTATCTGCTATTAACAACAATATATTGTTCTGATATTTACTTTACATCTTGCTTTCCTTTATATCCTATTAGAAGAAAAAAGTCAGAACTTGTTTCCTTTTAAATGGGAAAGCCCAGCTTTCCCATGAAAAATGCAGCCATGCTGGACAGTACTCCCTCAAGTATTTAAAAACAGCCCCACATCTTTAATAACATATTGGCAAAGGAAATAGAGAAATTACAAGGTAAGAAAGCTATTACTACCTCATTGCAATACACAGATGATGCTGCTCTGCTGGCCACATACTCTGCTGAAAAATGTAGAGAAATCACCATCAGCTTGTGTGGGAATGCGATGAGAGTAAAAAAATAATGAGCAGTTCAGCCTTCATTCACACAGATGAGGAAAATAAACAGTAGTACGCAGACTGTTTGAACTTGCCTCATGGCAACAGCTCCCATGGGAGAGCAAGAGACAGTGGTTGCAGGTGGCTCAGGGGAATAATAAGTCTATCTATGCTAAAGACAAAGGCCGTGCTTGCATAGGTTATTCTAATAGATTAATATTTGTAGATGTGTACTCGGTTCTAGATATAAACACAGGTGTAATGGGTTATAAGGGTCTTCCACTAATCCATATTGAATTGTATGAAGTCCATGGTGCATCCTTCGCAGCTGCGTCTGACAAGCTTGTTGAATTTTTTGGGCTTAGCTAGATACAGAGTATCCCAGAAAAAGGCACAGACTGTACAGAAAATTGTGATGTACCTTGGGTTTGAAATATGCCACAGAGAAAGGAGTCTGGCAATTACAAGAAAAGAAGCATTATGTCAAATTGCTGCCCCTAAATCAAAGACAGACCCTTTTGCCTTGGGGGTGACACATGCTTATGGAATGATTTGTAAAGGCCCTTCAGGTCATGGCTGTGGCACCACTTCATCACTTAAACAAATAGTTTTGCCAGATTTAGGGTCTCAAATTCTTCTTCTTTGGGGGTGGTGAATCTTACATAGAAGACAGAGAAAAGAAGCAGAAGATAGTATACCATTGATCATACACTGAACTACAGCTATGCCTGTCATCATAAACATAAATCCAACCAACAACATTAATCCAATGTTCATGAACCAACTTCCCCACCTTGTGAGTTCCAAGGCCTTTAACATGGATACAATCCATGAATTTGGGGAGGGTCTGCTAAACTAGTCTTTTGGTTGCAAGGACTGGAACAGTTCAGAGGTCTGATCAGCAGTTACCTTAATTTTGGCATGGCCCTCTTTAGTAGATGTAGAAGTGTTGTGGATGATAATGCAACATTTGCTGTTGGTGAGGCTTAATATCCCGCATACCCCGTGTCCTTTATCAGCAACATATCTAATGCCAGCCTGTTCTGCAGTGTCAAATTTGATGCTTGTCTTAAGCTGGAGCAGGGAAGGTACCGCAGAAGGGGCACTACCTTACTTTCACAGGAATCGCCACAGCTGGCGATTGCAAAAACAGCGTGTTTAAGGCATACCTTCTAGGTCAGAGCCAAGACAATAGACACCTGAATTCATTATACATGGGTGAGGGCTGCACCTCCAAATGGGTGGAACGCTAAGCAAATGCAACCTTTCAAGCTGAAGATGTACGTGGATGGACATCAACTGATACTGAGTTATATTTTTGTGAAAGCTCTAGTCAAAGCTCTATTATCAAAGGTATAGGAATAGTAGTTGGTTGTTGTGGGTTTTGTGTGTTTGTTAAGTAAGCATGACAGATTTGATCCAAATGTTTGAATTATTAGGTGGTATAAAATGGATGATAAGAGTTAATAGATCTGGATAATTCCTGGGCTGAGACAATGGGCACTTTTGCTTAATACAGGAAATAGTGAGAGTGGCGAGTTGATACAAACTAAAATACCTCTTTGGGATTTGCAAAAACCTGGAAGTAGCTACCTTATGAATTCCTAAGCATGTGGACTAAGAGAATAGTGATGCTAACCATAGTAACCCTGTAAGTTTTCCCATGTGTATTTGTAATTATGCAATGTGTTGGTAAATTCTGTGAAATTTTTGTGAACAAGGTAGTAAAAAAGTGAATGGGACTTGATGGTCAGATATGAGCTTCATGAAGTCCAAAGGGAGGAATTGTTAAAGATAATTAGGGAATCTAAACTCTGAGCCAAAGAAGTATGCATGTTTAGGGTTAAATTGTTCTTTTAAACAACATACTGGAACAATTAAATAAACCGATGTATTTATTTTAAAGGACTTTCTGGGCAGCCTCTCTTCTTCACGTAAGTCAAAGGCACTTCTGGCTGGAGGGGAGAAGTGGAATCACTGAAAGCACACACAGAGTCTTTGCCTTTCTGGCAGCACTCACTGTACCTTTTTCTACAAATGAGCATGATCACAGATTCCAAGCTGCATTCAAAACTGGAGAGACCTAATAGTGGCTTTCCAGTACCTGAAGCAGGACACGAGAAAGCTGGGAAGGGACTTTTTACACAGCTTGTAGTGATAGGATGAAAGGGGATGCCTTTAAACTTAAGGAGGGTAAATTTAGACTAGTGATGAGAAAGAAATTCTTTACAGTGAAGGTGATGAGACACTGGAACAGGTTGTCTGGGGAGGTTGTGGATGCCCCTGTCTTGAAGGTGTTCAAGGTCAGGATAAGGCCTTGAGCAACCTGGTATAGTGGAAGGTGTCCCTATGGCATGGGTGTCCCTTCCAACCCAAACCTATGTCCTTGATTGTTGAAACATCCTGGACAAGTATTGCTTTTAAATATTGTAGCATTTTTAAGGCTTAAAAATAGTGTCCTGGACGAAACCATTCTGACTTTAATACTAAAACCCACACCTTCCGGCTAGAAGGCTCCTGCCCCACAGAAATCCCTCACCCTATGAGCATGCGAAGTGAATTTAAGAGCAGTTGGCCCTTTAATGTGAAGCGAAACAAAGACTAACCAAAGGGTAGTTAGATGGTGTGAGTCTGGGGGCAGAGACGGTATGCTGTACTGTACAAGTGTCTGCTCCGGGACTGAACGAGTGTGCTTGATTTGTTGAAAATTATCATAGAGCAGCTCTGAAATAATTAGACAATGTCTCTCTGTGTGTCATTTTTGGCTTGTTGCAGATTGTGCAACCTATCTGCCTACATCGGACCACAGCACACAGCAATCCGGTTAGGAGTGGCGGCCGGCATCCGCGCTGACAACAGGCATGGGGGGGGGGCTTCTCTTCTTTCACGTTAAAGGCAAAACAAAACAAAACAAAAACAACAACACACGCCCCCACACAAACCCCAAACCAAACGCCAGAACAACACAACGTGCTATTTAAAGATGAACAGCTTAGTCGGAGAGACGGACTGACCTGATGTGTCTGCTCTAGCACTGACAGTATCGACAGCTGAAGCGCCATCGATATCGGCTGTGCTGGGCCCGGTTTGCGGGGGGAGC